>PITA01028292.1:0-19403 GCA_004023965.1 Spilogale gracilis
GTAGAACACTACAGTCACCTTTTAAACCATTTTGTCCTTTTCAAAAGTTAAATGTATGCTTTTCGTACAACAGAACAATTCCACTATTTTTGGATACCTACAAAACAAATGTAAACACACAGCCAATATAAAGACTTGCAAGTAAATCTTAGTAACACCATTATTTGTAAAAACTCCCAAGCTAGAATAAAAAACTTATTTTTCAAAATTTTCAGCTTTTAATAAGATGAATGGCTAGACAAAATGTGGTACCTTTCTAGAATGAAGTACAATTTAGTAACTTTTTACGATGGGTGTGCTACAACTGGTATATGCTCAAACATGGATGAATCTCAAAAACATTATTCTAACTGACAGAAGCCAAAAACCAAAGACTACTTTTAAATAACACCAAGAAGTAGATAGTGACAGAAAGCAGACCACGTTAACTGCAAAAGAACATGAGGCAACTTTTCAGGCAATGGAAGTCATCTGTAACTGTGATGCACCAATGTATATACATTTACAACTGTGAACTTAAGATGAATGAATTTTATGGTATGCAAATTATACTTCAATAAAGCTATTTCAAGAACACTGTCTAAGAAATGAAAATCCTTAAAAACTTCTAACAGAAAGATTTCTTATAACATATAAGTACTACAAATAAAAGGGAGGAAAAAAAAATCATCCTTGGGACTTTGTAACTAGTAAAGAAGTCACCACTGAAAAATGAAAAGGCAAGAATCAGTCCGGGAAAAGTATCTGCAACAGATCTATCTTGTAATGAATTTTTATGCATGATACACAAGTAACTCGTATAATTCAGAAAAGGGACAACCTCTTAAGAACTGAACCAACTTTTCACAAAAGAAGATTCGTGAATGGTTAATAACTATAGGCAAAAAAGCTGATTCTATTAGTTATCACAGAAATGCACATTAACACCACAATGAAATCCACTTCATACACAACAGAATAGCTAAAATTAAAGAAAAACCATGTTAAGCACTGAAGAGGATACTGAGCAATGTTAATTCTATAAACTGGTGGTGGCAAAACTCGACAAAACATCCAAAACAACTTCTTCTACGAAGTTAAACATGACTACCATACAGTTCAGTCACTGAACTCAAGATATTTACTGAAGGAAAACAACAGTCCATACAAAGACTTGACAGAAATGATCAGACACCTCAATGGCTCAGTCGTTAAGCATCTGCCTTCATTCAACTCAGGTCATGATCCCAGAGGCCTGGGATCAAGTCCCACATCAGGCTCCCCACTCAGCAGGAAGCCTGCTTCTCCCTCTCCCACTCTCCCTATTTGTGTTCCCTCTCTCACTGTGTCTCTGTCAAATAAATAAATAAAATCTTTAAAAAAAATCGCAGGTGCTTTGTTATTACAAAAAATTGGAAACAACCTTAATTTCTTCCAATAGTAAATGTATAAGCACACTGTGATGTATGCATACAATGGGATACTCATGACCAGTTTTACAAAATAAATTACTGATATACATGGCAAGAGGAAGGTATCTCCACAATATTATGCTAAGTGAAAATATTTTAAATACAAGGAACTATACAACATATTGTTCCATTTATATAAAAGAGTGGTAAATGTTATCTATATACCAGGAAGCAGAACAGTGATTGCCTGATGATGAGGGTACAACAAAGTATAGATTACAAACTGACAACTAGATAAATAGCATCTACAAAAAATTTACAACTATGAATACATTTGGTGAAAAAGTGAATCCTTCTACCTTCTCATTCCCAATTCCCCTTCTAAAGCTTATCTGCTCTCTGTACATCTCTTCAATATTGTACTGTAGTTTCTTCCCAGGACAGTAAGGCAGGAAAGGCGGGGTGTGGGGGGGCGGTTAAGTTAGAGAGAGAGGAAAAAAAACCCAGTCAATTCACAAATTAGTAGACAACAGAAAATCCTACAGATTCTCTAAGACAGCTATTAGAACAAACATGCAAATTTACTAAGGTTACAAGATACAAAATCAACACATGCAACACCTCAACACTGAAAACTACAGAAGACCACTGAGAGAAAACTACACAACACTGTTGGCCTAAACAAATAGAGTGATGCACCTTGTTCATGGTCTAAAGAGTCAACTGTTAAGATGTCAATACTACCCAAAATGGTCTACAGATTCAGATCATTTCCAATCAAAATCCTAGGCTTTGCTTTTTTTTTTTAATAAACTGATTGTAAAATTCATCTGAAACTGTAAAGAACCAATAATAACCCAAACAGTTTGACAAAGCTGGGAGGTCTTAGACATTCTGTAATGTATTATAAAGTTAGAGTCATCAGGATAATGCAGCAATGGTACAACACAGAAAAATAAAACAATGAAAAAAATAAATCAATGAAACAAATTAAACAGTTGGGAAATAGACCACATAGTCAATACAATTTCAACAATACAAAGATAATTCAGAGAAAGGATAGTTTAAATGATGCTAGGACAAATGAATATGCACAGGTAAAATGATGAAATTAGATACATATACCATACTATGAAAAAAAAATAGCTACAATAGGTCACAAACCTAAATATAATAAAATCTGCAACTATACAGGTTCCAGAAGAAACTATAGAAAACTAACTGCGACAGTGGGTTAATCAAGGATTTCCTACATACAACAAAAGCACAGTCCATTAGAGGAAAAAAACCTGAAAAATTGAACTTCGTTAAAATTAAGTTCTTCTGCTCTCTAAAAAGCAATTAATAGATGGAAAAAAAATCCACAGACAAGAAGAAAATGTTTGTCAGGCACCCATCTGCTGAAGGAACTATGTAAAGCATAAAGAATTTCTGGAACTATAAAACAAGAAATCATATGACTCTACCCACCCTGCCCAAATGGGCAAATGATTCAAAGAGACACTTTATAGAAGATACGTAACTGACAAATAACTACATAAAAAGATGCTCACCATCGCTAGTCTTTAAGAAATGCAAATTTAAACTAATATCAGCTATGACACACATACCCATGAGGATATGTAAATTAAAAAGACTGACACTGAGGCTCCTGGGTGGCTGAGTCAGTTCAGTTAAGCATTAGACTCTTGATTTTGGCTTAGGTCATTATCCCACAGTCAGGGGATGGAACCCTGGAGCCCACTCCTCACTCAGCAGGGTTTCTGCCCAAGATTCTCTTTCTCTCTCCCTCCCTCTGCCTCTCCCCCTCCCCACTCCCATCTCACCCTTGTATGCTCTCTCTGTTTAAAAAACAAGACTGACCTTACCAAGTGTTTGTAAGGAGGTATTGTGGAACAACTAAGCATTCTCATATACTGTTGGTAGGAATGTAAAATGACAACTGTGAAAAGAGTGTGGCACTTTCTTAAAAGGTTAAATATCTAAGCACGTGGGTGGCTCAGTGGATTAAAGCCTCACGGCTCAGGTCATGATCTCAGGGTCCTGGGATTGAGTCCCATATCAGGCTCTCTGCTCAGCAGGGAACCTGCTCCCTCCTCTCTCTCTCTGCCTGCCGCTCTGCCTACTTGTGATCTGTCAAATAAATAAATAAAATCAAAAAATCTTTAAAAAAAAAAAAAAGGTTAAATACCCCTCTATCACACAACCAAGCTTTCCCCAAATATACATACATATATATGCAAAATAAATGAAAGTATGTGTCCACACGAAGACTTATAATCCATTCTTTACCCATGTATTTACTCAAAAGCTAAGAAACCATATGTCCATATAAGGACTCGTACACAAATGTTGACAGCATCACAAGTCAAAATAATCAAAAACAGGAAATTACCCAAATGTCCATGAGTAGTTGAGCTGCAAACAAAGAGTGGTATATCCATGCAAAAGAATACTGCAGCAAAAAGCAATGAAATATATGAAAGAAGAATGGATCAAGAAAATGTGGTATAGAAGGAAAACCCGCCATTTCAAGAATGAACATTGAGGCCATTATGTTAATTGAAGTAAGCCATAAACAGAAAAGACAAATACTATACAGTAGCACATGTAGAGTCCCCCAATTTTTTTTTAAAATCCAATTTCACAGAAACAGACTAAAATGGTGGTTGCCAGGTACTCAGGGGAGAGGGAATTACGGTGATGAAGGCCAAAGGGAACCAATTTTCAGATGCAACAAGAATAAGTTCTGGTGATCTAATGTACAGCAGGGTGACTTAAAAAAGAAAAAAGGAATGAAATGCTGATACATACTAAAACATAGATAAACCCCAAAGTAATTTTAATGTGTGAGAAGCCAGCCAAGAAAAAAATATTTATTTTATGTTTTACCTTATATAAAACTATTGAAAATGTAATCTGTAGTGAGCAAAACAAAAAATAAAGCAAAAATAAAACCCTGGGAACCATGGGAGGGAATAGGAATGATGAAATACTAAGTTTACAAAGGCACATGTGCAATTTTGGGGGTGTGATGGATATGTTCATTATCTTTTCTAGAGGGGTCGTTTTACATGTGTATACATACACTGAAATTTATCAAACTGTATATTTTAAATAAGCACAATCCAGTCTACATCAATTACACCTTAATAAAGTTGTTTAAAAAACAATTAGGTTGGCTGGTTATTAGCCCAGTTGGTTAGAGCATGGTGCTAATAAAAAACAATTAAGAAAATGAATATGCAAGCCAAAAATGAGATAAAATGTATGCAAAACCTCTCACCTTGTATCATGAATGTATTAAAGATTCCTACTTTAAAAAATACAACTCAACTTTAAAGTAGTCAAAAAAACTTTATACAAACACTGCACAAAAGAATATAGAGGAAGCAGCAACCAATAAACACAAGAAAAAGTGCTAAATATCATTAAGCAGGAAAATTAAAATGCAAACTACTTCACAATGACTAGAACTGCTAAGCTAAAAGACTGACAATCACGTGTTGGTGTCTGCATAGGAAGAGAAACAGAACTCTCAGTGCTGGTGGGAGTTGAAAATGCTGCGGAAAGCAGTTTAGTGGTTTCTCAACAGTTTCTCTTTTGAACTTCAAGACATATTATAAAGCTACTGTAATTACAACAGCGTGATATTCAAGCAGGGACAAACAAAACCTAATGTAACGATCAGGAGCCCAGAAACAGGATATCCACCACATATGTGCGTATTTGTTTATTAAAAAAAAAACTGTGGCATTATTCGAATGAGAATGGGTAAAGGATATATAGGAATCCATACGGAAAACTGTGCAACATTATCATATTCAGAAATCTAATCTAAGTAGAATATAAACCTAAATGTGAAAGGAAAGCAAGGAAAGTTCTAGAAAGTAACAAAAGAAAGTATCTTCATGATTTGCAGGTACAGAAATATTTAAGCAAAGAAGACAAAAAGAAAAAGACTGATCTACAATGGAATTAACAACTTTTATTAATCCAAAGGTATTAGTAAGAGAACGAACAGCACAAGACACAGAGAAAAGGTATTTCTAACAAAAATAAGTGAAGACTTATTTAGAATATACAGAGAATTTCTATGTCTCATTAACAAAAAGACAATACATGAGAAAAATAGGCAACGGATCCAAAGAGGAATTGAAAAAAAAAAAAAGGTTATTCAAATAAAAATCACTCATCAGCAATCAGTAACACACAAAGTAAAATTATATGATAAAGAAACTCAACAGTAACTGAAATTCAGCAAAGTAAAAACCCCGACAATACTAAATGTTGGTGAGGACATGGAACAACAGAAATTCTCATGCAAAGCTGGTGCATATGTAAAATAGTTCACCCACTTTAGAGTATACCTGGCAATAAACAATATATGAATACTGTTCATATAAATACCAGTACATCCTGTGAGCTAACAGTTCTCTGCTACATAAATGCATGCCAATGTGCATCTGATGCACAAGAATGTTCACAGCTGCTTTATTTCTAATAGCCCTCAACTATACAATGCAATACTAATAAAGAAAGAAGTAACTCTAATTACATGGATGGATCTCATTAACAGTGGGCTAAAAAAGCTACACACAAAAGAATAGTGTATGATTACACTCATATCAAGTTCAAAAGTGAACAAAACCAAACTACAGTGTTCAGGTGTGCACACTGTCAGGCTAAATAAAACTCTACAGATATTAAAGACTAACTAAATTTTTAAAAATGTTATCTTTGGTGGGGAAGGGTGAACTAGGAAAGCCGATTTGAGAAAAGACTACAGGCTGCCTCCAAGGTGTTGATAATGTTCAAATTCTTGATCTGAGGAGTAGTTAGGCAAGGTTTAATCTACAATAACTCACTGATACGCACATTTGGGTTATCTGCACTTTACACATATGTTGCACAATAAAAGAGTTAAAACCAAGGAACAGTGTTCCTATTTGGATCAGAAATGTGGGGGGGGAAAGAATTTCTTTTTCACATATGTATTTTCAAAATCTGAAGAAAAGGTGGCACCTGGGTGGCTCAGTTGGTTAAGCGACTGCCTTCAGCTCAGGTCATGATCCCGGAGACCCGGGATCCAGCCCCACATCAGGCTCCCTATTCAGCGGGAAGCCTACTTCTCCCTCTCTCACTCCCCTTGCTTGTGTTCCCTCTCTCGCTGTGTTTCTCTCTGTCAAATAAATAAAATCTTTAAAAATAAATAAATAAATAAAAATAAAAATCTGAAGAAAAGATTAGTAAAAGTGGTTAATCATCTATGTAAGATGCATTAAATGGTATGGATAACAATACTTCTGAATGATACAAATTTACCTGTCAAAAAAAATTTATTTTAAAAAGTACATCTTGAGAATAAGAACAAAGCTATTTATAGTGCTATTTAAAGATAACCACAACAACCCCAAGACTAGCAGAATTCATGACACATGCAGGCACTCCATGTTTACTGAATCAATTAATGCCCCAGTACTGGAGACATTCTGACTTCAAGTTCTATTCCCTTCTTCTTTGCCTAGCTAACTCTGCTCATCTGTAGAATCCATTTCCACAACTGCCTAAACAAGTTTTCTTTCCATATCAAACAACAGTGTGGCCCTTTTTAAACACAGCAGTCATACCAATCCAAAGTGAATTAGTCTTTTTTGTCTTAACGCTACTGTCTTATAAAAAGATAATCAATAACTTGCTCCATAAATTAATGTTTGAATAAATAAATGAATAAATGCACTGTATTTATTTGAAAACCACACACAATAAAGTTCTTGCTTTCTTGAGCTACAATTTGATTTTACTGTGGCAATTAAAAAGTGAACTCAATTCCAGAAAAAGACTAAACTCATTTCAGAAGACATTTAAATTTCAGATTTGATTATGTATCTTAGTTTTTAGTAAATTTAAAAAAAATACATTTTACTGATTAAAATTACATATTAAAAATTCAAATGGCCTGCCCTCCCTGAAGTTTCTGGGAGTTCCAGAATTTGGGACATATCCCCTCTAAGCTGAAATACAAGTTGTTATACCTCATGCCATGTACCACAAAAAGAGAGGCACAATGCTTAGTTTTTTTGTATTCTAGAGGTAACACACACTAAGTGTGCTACTTTGACCCATCTTCAGAATCACCCCCAAGGCTACTAGCACATTCAAGATGGAGTATAAGCCACTGTTAACATATTCGCCTTATGAACCAGCATATCCAACGGTATCTTTAGTGGCCATGGAAATATGGATGTTCTCTAGAGCCTCTCCCAATCACTAATTTGAGAATTACAGTGTAGATGTCTATGATTTCTCAAATATAACATCTTCTGCAAATATCTATTATACTTTGGGGAAACAAGTTCTGCCTTGTTACTGGGCCTTCAGACATGCTGAATGCCTAACTACAGGACACCAGGTGACAATGCCGCCTGAACTTCCTATTGTGAACTGCATAGTTAGCCACACCTCTTGGGCAGGGGCAGTAGCAATCTGTTTAAAAGGCTGAGTTTACCCAGAAGCAGACACGTAGGTCAGAGTCCTTCAACATCAACTCCTACTGCAGTGCCTCTTCTACCTCAATCCATGCCTACACCCACTTGGGCAGTTCCTTATAACCGGCTGACTGAGGAAGAAAAACCTTGAGCCTGTTTCATCAGTTAGTCTACACAGCATGTTGATATCACCCAAAAGTGGATGGCCCACAGGTTACTCAGGGGTGACCATAAAAGAAGGTAGCAAAGGAAAATGCAGAGAATACAACTTCAAACAATACATTTAGATGTCCATTTTGTCTGGATTGAGAGGTGGCCAGAATTACTGACTGAAACAGATTCATGGGCAGTTATTAATGGTGTGGTTGAATGCTCAGGGATCTGGAAGGAACAAGACTGCAAGACTACTAATGAGAAGCCTGGGAAGAGGTATGTGGAAGCACTTCTTTCAGAATGGGCACAGACTTTGAAGATAACTCTCTGTCTCATAGGAGTGCCTCAAGGGCATGCTCTGTGAAGCAGGCTTTTAATCATCAGGTGAACAAAATGACAAGCCCTATGAAGGTCAATCAAACTCTTCCTCCAGCTGCACCAGTGCTTGTTCAATGGACCCATGAATGAAGCGGCCACAGTGGCAAAGAAAGAGAACATACAGTGGCTCAGCTGCTAATGCTACTGCTGGGAACCTAATCTGCAAATACCAGAGATCAACACCGAGACTCTGATATGGCACCATTCCTCCAGGGACCCAGTCAGTCACCTGGAGGCAGATTACTTACAATGGATTTTTTCTGTCATGGAGGAGGCAGGTATTGTCCTAACCAGAATAAACACATATTCTGGAAATCATTTGCCTTCCATGTCCATGCTTCAACCAGCACCACTATCCACAGGCTCACTTTATGCCTGATCTACCATCTTGACACTCTAGACAGCATTATTTTTGATCAAGGTACTCATTTCACAGCAGCCTAAGTACAGCAATGGTTTCTCTCCTCCCCAACAGCCAAAATATGTAGGCCTGACATTCAAGGCATGGAAATAAGAGTGGCTCTTCTCACTGAAATACCTAATAAGTCATTCACGGAATTTTTGCTTCTCATCCAAAAACCTTTGAGCTCTGCTCCCGTTTTGAGATTTAATAACCAAAGGAAGATTGTTTCTACCAGGAAACACAACTGTTCCACTGAATTAATATACGTTCACCTGGCCACTGAACCAAAAGGCAGGGAGAAGGGTCACTCTAATGGCCTGAGTGATGGATCCCAATCATAAGGGGAAATTAAGTTGCTGCACAAAATGGGGGCCATGAGGACTACATCTGAAGCATCTCTAGGAGAGTCACTTAGGCTCCTCATTGTACTTCTATGTCTACTATTCAAAATTAACGGAAAACTGCCACCACCACTACCACAAGGCATGACATTTCAGGACCCTTCAGAAATCTAAGTTTTGTTCACATCATCAGGCAGAGAACTCGGGACAAATGAAAGGGTGGCTTAAGGCAAAAGTTCTTGAATGGGTAGTGAAATAAGGAACCCAGAGGTACCAGCTACAGCCTTGTGAGCAATCAAAGCAACAAGGAATATAGGAGCTTTCCATACTCTCCCTTTGTTTATTGTACATATTATGTATTTGTGTAAATGTTAACCATTTTCTTCTTCCCTCTCTTCCCCATGTTTATTTTATATGTAATTTGCTGGAAGTGAACTTTACAACACTGTCTTTAGTTAGAATATTCAGAAGCACTGTGATAAAGTATGTAATTCATATAGCCAACAATGACAGTTAGGATTATACATCTCATTACTTTGGGCAGACAGTAAGAAATTCTTCACTTGTATGAAGGACAGCTTTGTCTTATAAGAATTCTTTTGTTGTTGGATGGAAGTTCAAATGTGTTTAGAAGCACTGGCATACTAGCTAAGTAGCCAAAGGAGTGGACTCAGCCAATTACTAACTGCCTTTTAATTTCAATCACAAATACGTTGTTTCTTTTTCTTGTTTTTTTTTTTTCCTTTTTAAAGATTCTATTTATTTATCTGACCAAGAGAAACACAGCTACAAAGGGAACACAAGCAGAGGGATTGAGAGAGGGAAAAGCAGGCTTCCTGCCCAGCAGGGAGCCCAGTGCAGGGCTGGATCCTGGAACTAGCAGAAGGCAGATGCCTAACGACTGAGTCACCCAGGTGCCCCCTCCCTTTTTTGGTAAAGATTTATTTATTTTAGACAGTGCACTGGACCAAACACATGCAAGTGGGAGGAGCGAGGCGGGGGTGGGGGGGTGGAGAGAGTGTGTCCCAAGCCGACTCCCCTCTGAGCTCAGAGCCCTATTCCACGCTCAATTTCACAGACCCTGAGATCATGACCTGAGCCGAAATCAAGTGTCAGACACTCTAACCAAATGAGCCACCCAGGCACCCCTATTCACTCTCCCTTTCAAATGTACTTTTTAATAAAGGGTCTTAGACTCAAGTCAATGTTCTTCTGCCGGCTGAAAAGTTAAAGTTCTGCCAGTAGAGGGTGCTAGTAGAAGAACAACGGAATAGAAAAATTGTCTTTGGGGTGGGAGGGAGAAATGACGGGGGCGTGGCAAAGGGAGGTTCTATCCTCAGCCTCAGGGCCTAACCACACCTGACTAGGGGGAGGGAAGATTCTCCAGTCAGTCCTTGGTCAGCAGCAGTTCCCTTTCTGTCAGCCTTGACCCTATGACTGTGTACCAGCTCTGGTGCAAGACAACCCAGTGAATTTCTCCACTATCTACTGGGCTACAGCTAACACATGTCCAACAATATCTAAAATCTAGTTTTGAGGACAGGGTCCTCTTTTCAGGTTTGTTCTTCAATGTTGTTTCTCCCTTGGCTCTTTTATCCTTCTCAGTGCCTAATTTCTTGAAATAATAATTCTTTAAACTGTCCTTGTTCAAGTTACTGTGTGGTTTCTGTCTCTTGACTGATAAGAGGAAATATTTTTTTAAAGTTTTTTCAAAATTTATTTGGGGGAGAAAGTGAGCAAGCATAAGGGGAGGGAGGGGCAGAGGAAAAGGCAGACTCCCCGATAGGAAGGGAGCCCCCCTGCATAGGTGAATTCCAGGATCCTGAGATCATGACCTGAGCTGAAGGCAAATGCTTAACCAACTGAGCAACCCAGGCACCCCAAAAAGGGGGATAAATATTCTTATATCTAGAGAAATAGGCTGTATTTTTATGAACTAGAATACTACTTTCACTCCTCCTCCTATACTAAGTAGTAATCGTTATCTGTTGGGTGTGGTAATGATCATATCCCCATGCCATTATGCTCTAATAATTAATATTAACATAAGACAAAAGTTACTTAATGCTTAGTATATGCTAATCATTAGCCTAAGTTTATTTGCACTGATAATTTAATTCTAACAATCAGCCTAATATGACGTAGTACAAATATGTGCCAAATGAAAAATGTAAATCTCCCACCCAGAACTTTTTTTTTTAATTTTCAAATTTTTACTTTAAGTAATCACTACATGGAGCTCTAATTCAAGACCCCAAGATCAAGAGTTGCATGCTCTACCGACTAACCAGCCAGACATCCCCAAAACTATTCTTCAAATAATGATTAAACTTCTATATTCATGTTCACTGTGAAGTTCATGATGGCTGGATTAACATGTACCATAACTTTGTTGTTTAAAATCTCATACATTCCATTAGAAAATTAAGCTTCACTGTCTTGATCATTAAATAACGGTGAATTATGAGGGCTGATTAACGGCTACAGAAAGTCTTAACAACAACTTCTTTTTTTTTTTTTTTTTAAAGATTTTATTTATCTGACAGAGAGAAACACAGCCAGAGAGGGAACACAAGCAGGGGGAGTGAGAGAGGAAGAAGCAGGCTTCCCGTTGAGCAGGGAGCCCGATGTGGGACTCGATCCTAGGTCTCCGGGATCATGACCTGAGCAGAAGGCAGTCGCTTAACCAACTGAGCCACCCGGGCGCGCCTGAACAACAAATTCTTGACCATCACAGCAGGCAAGAGTGAGGATATATTCAAAAGAACAATACTAATATTTCTAAAACTTAACTGTAGACTCTATCATTCCAGCTTATTCTCTCTCAGTAACTAAAACTCATTACAAATTAATGAGGTTCAGAAACACAGGGATAAAGAAACAATGGCCAAAAGGAGATGATCCACATCACCTATTAAGTAGACTATACCCTGATATTTAAATTTAACAGTTCTTCAACTAATAGCTGCCATTAAAAGGCTTACTTGAGAAGTCTAAAGACCTCTTCTCAACATTACTGGATATAAGTCAGTAAAAAATTACGTTTTTATGACCATTTTTCCAACCACCTTTCTCTTGTTTTACCTAATAACTGTGTTGGTGATTATTAACAATTACTTTTAACAGGCACTTTTCTAAGATATATAGATATATATAAACTCATTTACTCCTCAAAACTACTCGTGACTAGATAATTTGCCAAAGATATAGTAGAACATTACACGTGAACTCACGAACTCATGCAGTCTGGCTCTTGACTGCCAATGTTTACAGATTTCTGTTGAGAACTTTGAGTGGTAGGGATTGCTAAAATTTCATAGAGACACTTCAAGTATGTACTATTATAACTCATTTTATAAAGACATCTGTAATTTGTATAAGGTCATACAGTGTTGAATTAGAACTTTAGTTGCTATTCTCTAAAATCTGTTAGTCTAAAAAGCATTTTCTAAACTATTAAAATAGATCATCCTCTCTATAACCACTAATAGCAAGCACAAATCCAAAACCCATCAGATAAATCAGATCAAATCTCATATAAAATTAAGACCAAATAAAAGATACTATGTCATGACATAAAGTTAAAGATCACACTCTCAGAAATAAGAACTGTCAATTGTTTCCTATTTTCAATAGTACCAGGAAGCAAGCAAGCACATTTATAACATATATCACCTAAGAGAGAAAATATACATCCTACTTAAAATAGTTTAACGTGAGAGAAAAAATAAATAGTTGTAACATTAGCTTTGCCTGCCACATATTCTAAAGCAGAAAATGTAAATGTACCTGCAAGGAGGTAAGACCATGGAGTCTTTCATAAGCACAGATCCAGAAAGCAGGATATACCAACATCTGGCAACAGTTTCTGAACTGTTAAAATAAATAAATTTAACGAGTAAATACGCATATTCACATGTATAGGACTCAAAAGAAAAAAAATACATGATTCAATACAAAATACATAACATGAAGTACATTCTAATATCATAAATTAAAATTTAATGGAATTCTGGGAAATAGTGAATGTTGTGAAAGGTTTTATACAGATCTATCAGCCTTGTAGCTGAATTAAATCTCCAACGGAAATCCAGAATCTTATTATTTGCTTGTGTATAAACCAACCATTCTGTCTTTCAAATATCTTTATCTATCATACCTAAGGTTTTAATTAATTCCAATACGTAAAAGAGTCTAGTATCTATAAAACAAATAATTTCTCTGACCTGGAGAACTTTTTATCTATCTAGCTGTCTATTTGACATGGCAACTTGAACTCAGAATCAACAAATTCAAAAATCTACCTACTGGGTACCATTTCCTTCAAGATCATATCTTTTCTGGTATTCTCTGTATTCAATGAATATTGCCATCCTCCATCCAGAAACCTAGGCTTCTAACACATTCCACATAGCACTCAGGGTAAGTTTTCTAGGTCAATCCTATTACTGACCATAGAAGGAAAAACTGTTGGGGCGCCTGGATAGCTCTGTCGTTAAGTGACTGCCTACGACTCAGGGCATCAAGTCCCATATCGGATTCCTAGCTCCTTGAGAAGGAAGCCTGCTTCTCCCTCTCTCACTCCCCCTGCTTATGTCCCCTCTCTCGCTGTGTTTCTCTGTCAAATAAATTTTAAAAAAACCTTAAAAACAAAAAAAAAAGAAGGAAAAACCATCAATTTTCTAGTAGGTACTTTATTTTTATTATTATTATTATGTTTAATATTTATTTGAGACAGACAACATGTGCCTGTGCGAGCGAACGGGGAGGATGAGGGATGGGGGTGGGGGATGGGGAAGTAGGGGGAGTTAGAAAGAATCCTCAAGCAGACTGTGGGCTGAGCACGGAGCCCAATCCCAGGACCCTGAGATAATGACCTGAGCCAAAATCAAGAGTCCACCCGTTAACCAACTGAGCCACGCAGGTGTTCCTCCAAGAGGTACTTTTAAGTTCTTTTTTATTATCTTCAAATCTTCACTGAGGTTAAGATGTAAATGGTTGCACATCTACCTAAGGTTCTTTGTTTAGAAATTCTACTTCCTTATTCTTGTGAAATATGAGTTACAAAGTTAAGAGGGAATAAAATGAAACAATTTGCCAGAAATTAAGAAAGAACAAAGCTGTTAAGTGGATGCCACCAAAAGCCTCCAATTTTTATTTCACTTAGCTGAAGGTCACAAAGTTGCCACTAAAATCTATTATAAATGTAGGAAAAATCCTGAGGTTCACTCCCACCACAAGAGAACCATGCCAGCCCATGAGTAACAAACTGTTGAGACCTTGCAAAAAAATTCACTCTCGGGGCATGCTTTGCCCACACATCTGGCTAAGTAAACCCAAGGAAAGTAAAATGCTTTCATGTGGGCCACTGTATCTCCTTTCTCTAGGCAAGCAAACGCTAGCCCAGAAAAGGAAGGCATACTTAACCTTGTCATATTTTATTCATACCCGATGCTCCTAAGATAAAGACCAAAAAATCGTAAGATGGCCTCCACCTGCTTCTCTAGATTCCACTGTTGCTGGTTCCTCTTTTTTCTTCATGGTGTTGGAACACATCGGTTTACTTTCCCTTTTTCTACCATGTTGCTTCCCAATTCAGATCAACCATACACACTCTTTTCTCTGCCTCCACCAATCTCTAAATTTAAAATGTTGTTAACGTCCACAAACTTTCTAAATTCTATTATTAACCAGATATAGATCAGTGTAACTCTTTAATATTTTTAAAGTTTACTGAGGTATAATTTAAATACCATAAATTCACCCATTTTAAGAGAACAATACAATGTACATGAAGTTTAAAAGAATTGTGCAAAGACCACAACAATCCAGTTTTAGAAAACTTCATTTTCTGGCGGCGCCTGGGTGGCTCAGTTGGTTAAGTGACTGCCTTCGGCTCAGGTCATGATCCCGGAGACCCGGGATTGAGCACCACATCGGGCTCCCTGCTTGGCGGGAAGCCTGCTTCTCCCTCTGTCATTCCCCCTGCTTGTGTTCCCTCTCTGGCTGTGTTTCTCTCTGTCAAATAAATAAAATCTTTAAAAAAAAAAAAAAAAAAAAGAAAACTTCATTTTCCTAACCAATAACATGCTCTATCTCTATAAGTATGGCTTTCCTGGGCACTTCGTATCAACAGGATCATGGAATATATGGTGTTTCTTCCTTGCTTCTTCCACTTAGCATGTTTTTGAGGTTTATAATGCTTTATTCCTTTTTTTATTGCCAAACTGTACTCCGCTCTACAGATAAATGACATTCTATTTATCCACTCATGAAAAAGTTTGATCATTTCTGGTTTTAGGGTGGAAATACAAACTGCAGTACTATGAACATCTATGTAAGACTCTGTATGCGTCTTTTTTCACTTCTCTAGCATAAAAATGTGAAAGTGGAATTATTGGGGTACGTGGTAAAACCGGACAAAGTGCCACTGCTGCCTACATTAATTCTGTGACTTAACATCTACACCACCAACGCATGAGGATTCCAGTTTTTACCGTATTGGTGCCAATACTTGCTACTGTCTACATTTTTGACTATGCCTATAGTCACTAATGGCTATAAAGTGACAGCTCATTAATTTTGGTAGGTATCAATTTTGTATGGTATAAGGTAGGGGTCTACATTAACTTTTTGCAAGTAAGTAATTAACCTGGTATCATTTGCTGAAAGAACCACCTTGTCCTCCCTGAAATGCTTTAGCACCTTCATCATTAATTAACTGCACGTCAGTGGTTCCTTTTTAAGCATCAATTGTGTTCTACCCACACTATGGACAGATATTAGCTGGAGGTCATTAAAAGAACTGTTCATAACTTAATTTTCTCTACTCAACAATAAGCTCAGTAAAGACAAACACTATGTCTCCCCACCACTCTACATGAAGGTAAGCATATGTATAGCAGACAAGCTTTTAATAACAAATGAATGGATCAAAAACCTAATCAAGACAGGTATTAAAATCTTTATGAATCCAGTTTAATGCTTTCAAAAAGTGATAAATGGGCTAGTAAAAGAATATGAAGGTAAATATCATCCTAATATATCAGGTGAATCTATATAATAAAAGAGGTCATTGCTGCCAAAATTTTAAGAAGGAAAATGGTTTGAGTATTTTCATAACCTGGAGAAAGGCAAATACTTTTTGAAGTAGGACATGAAAAGCGCACATCACGAAAGAAAAACTGAGAAAGTTAGAAATTTCTCCTCTCCAAAGGATGCCTTTAATAGAGTGAAAAGGAAAACCAATAAAGTGGAGGAAGATACATACAATATAAATATCCCAACAAAGGACACGGCTACAGAACTTATCATTAAATCAATTTCTACTAGAAATCAATAAATAAATCAATTTCTACCACTCAACAGAAAGCCCAATTAAAAAACCGGTAAAAACTCAAATCAGGGGGCACCTGAGTGGCTCAGTCATTAAGCATCTGCTTTTGGCTCAGGTCATGATGCTGGAGTCCCAGGATCAAGCCCGCGCGTCAGGCTCCCTGCTCAGCAGGAAGCCTGCTTCTCACCCTTTCACTCCCCCTGTTTGTGTTCAACCCCAGCTATGTTTCTCTCTGTCAAATAAATATATAAAATCGTAAAAACAAAAAAACAAAACTCAAATCAGATTTCATTTTAAAAAGTTATCCAAATAGGGGCACCTGGGTGGCTCAGTTGGTTAAGCATCTGCCTTTGGCTCAGGTCATGATCCCGGAGACTGGGATCGAGCCCCGCACCAGGCTCCCTGCTTAGCGGAAGCCTGCTTCTCCCTCTCTCATTTTCCCTGCTTGTGTTCCTTCTCTCGCTGTGTTTCTGTCAAATAAATAAATTCTTAAAAAAAAAAGTTATCCAAATGGCCTACAAAAACATGAAAATCATTCATCATCATCAGTAAGCAGGGAAGTTACAATCAATAAGATAAAATATGTAAATCAGATTCTAATGTCAGATTCTCCTAATTTATCACATGCATTTCTAATAACTCTATTCCTAAGAATATGCCCCACAGCAATGACTATATAAAGGCATGAACAAAAAGACATGAACAAAATGGTCGTCGAAACTTAAATATTCACAATAGGAAAAAAAATGGAAACCACTCTAGTATCTATCAAGAGTGGAAAAAATAGGGTACCTGGGTGGCTCAGTGGGTTAAGCCTCTGCCTTTGGCTCAGGTCATGATCTCAGGGCCCTGGGATGGCGGCCCATATTGGGCTCTCTGCTCAGCAGGGAGCCTGCTTCCTCCTCTCTCTCTGCCTGCCTCTCTGCCTACTTGTAATCTCTCTCTCTGTCAAATAAATAAATGAAATCTTTAAAAAAAAAAATGGAAAAACTAAAAAAATTTTTGTCATTTTCACACATATGGAAAAGCAGTGAAAAAGAATTACTGCAAAAACACACAAGAATCTTAGGAAAGGAAAACAAAAACAAAAACAAAAACAAACCTGACCAGTTTTTATCTATGTGGAGGTCAGAGAGTTAACTCATCTACAGTGATGGAAGTCAGATCTGGATTACCTTTCCAAGAAAGGTAACGAGAGCCTCAGGAGGGCTGAAATGTTCTATACGTTTACCTGGCTAACAGTTACTAATACTGGGGCGCCCGGGTGGCTCAGTGGGTTAAAGCCTCTGCCTTCAGCTCAGGTCATGCATGATCTCAGGGTCCTGGGATCGAACCCTGCATTGGGCTCTCTGCTCAGCAGGGAGCCTGCTTCCTCCTCTCTGTCTGCCTCTCTGCCTGCCTGTGATTTCTCTGTCAAATAAATAAATAAGTAAATCTTTTTCTTAAAGAAAAAAGTTACTTGGGGCGCCGGGGTGGCTCAGAGGGCTGAGCCTTTGCCTTTGGCTCAGGTCATGATCTCGGGGTCCTGGGATCAAGGCCCGCATCAGGCTCTCTGCTTTGGGGAGCCTCCTTCCCCCTCTTTGCCTGCCTGCCTTTCTGCCTATATGTGATCTCTCTGTCAAATAAATAAATAAAATTTTTTTTAAAAAGTTACTAATATATACTATTTTATTTATTAAACTTTTTGTGCAGTTTCAGTTTATGAATATATTTCCACCTAAAGAAATTCCTTCCAAATAAAATAAATTTCAATGTTAAAAGTTAAACTTTAAACATTAAAGCTATTAGTTTAAGCTAATTAAGGAAATACTTACCAAAAAAGAATCTGATTGCCACTGTATCTCTCATAGCGTGCTCTTGCAGACATTAATCTAACATTTTAAAAAAAGCCAAAAATTTAATGATTTTATCTTCAATTTTGTTTTTAAAATACTGTTATAATTACTTCAACAGAAAATTATCGTATCTACCACTAACTTCACTAAACTCCAAGAGTTTAGAAAGATATACATCAAATGCATTATTTTCAAAAATATCAACTGGATAATATTAAGAGGCAACAAATACTATCATGTACATTCTATAACCTGTCAATTCACAATGAACAATGTTCCTTTTCTGTTATGAAAAAACACACATTTGTCTGATTCACTATTGAATCTTCCTGTTAAGAAAGTACTGGCAGGAAGAAAAGAAAAGAAGTTACTGGCATAGGCATACACGCACACATCAAAGTCTGTTGAATGTGTGTGTGTGTGTGTGTATGTATATACACACATACTTGCATTTAAAAATGCTTTTAGTATTACTAAATGCTCTAGTTTTCAGCATTCTTCTTCCAAACACATGCTGACACCTGAATTATGTTACACAGAAAAGAGAAAATAAAAGGCCCTAACAATTATATTTTAGCAATCTGTTCTGGTCCCTAACCAGAAACTTAAAGACCAGAAAAAGTAATGGATGAGATGTTTACGGCAGGAAAACACACTTTAATTAAAACATTATGCAAAGTTACTATAGTAAATGTTTTACAACACTCAGAAGTGTTTTTATAAATGTAATCACAATAACATAAGGTAGCAGAAAAGAAATCTCCTTTTAAAGAATAGGAAAACGGGGTTTAGAAAGGTTATATGGGTCTTATTCACACGAGCTGTGATCCTTGAACTTCAATACAACAGTACATCATACCTGGTCCATTTTCAGCATTTGACACAGTATCAGAAAGAATTACAAAAAGTAAAGAATTTTGTTTTCATTGGCTAGCAAATACTGAACACTGTTTTGCTTCAGATATTTTCATGTAACCCTCAAAACACTATAACAAAGATAATCTCTCATTATCTCCATTTTATCAAAGATAAAATTGCAGCTTAGATGTTAAGATTTGTTCAAGACCCCATGACTAAG
>PITA01028293.1:0-19608 GCA_004023965.1 Spilogale gracilis
CAGTGAGTTAAAGCCTCTGCCTTCAGCTCAGGTCATGATCTCAGGGTCCTGGGATTGAGGCCCACATCGGGCTCTCTGCTCAGTGGGAGCCTGCTTCCTCCTCTCTCTGCCTGCCTCTGCCTACTTGTGTTCTCTCTTTCTGTCAAATAAATAAATAAAATCTTAAAAAAAAAAAGAAACAAAAAGTATATAAACAAGCAAAAATTCAGAATGAAATTTACTTCTTAGGGGAAATGGAGAGTCTGAAACTAAAGAAGTACATACAGTGATTACAGGGGTTTGGTATAGTTCTATTTCTCTTTTTAATTTTTTTAATTATTTTTAAAGATTTTATTTATTTGGCAGAGAAATAGATCACAGGTAGGCAGAGAGGCAGGCAGAGAGAGGGGAAAACAGGCTCCCCACCAAGCAGAGAGCCCGATGTGAGGCTCGAACCCAGGACCCCGAGATCATGACCTGAGCGAAAGGCAGAGGTTTTAACCCACTGAGCCACCCAGGCACCTCTGGTTCTGTTTCTTAATCTAACTTAGAGTAGGCATATTTTCTACTTGCAAACCTCACATAAATATTACACATATTCTATATTTGATTTGTTTCATAATAAAATAATATTTTGTATCATACCACTTAATGTGGAGAAATGTAATCATTTGGTAATATCAGGAGCTGATAGTAATTTGGAGAATATAAACACTTATGTACTTTTAAAAATGTAAGTGAATTAGTTCATTGCGGAGTATAATTAGAAATTTTAGTAAAGGTAAATGTTCAATTACTTTCTTGAATCTTCTTTCTCACATTTGTGGAACTATTCATATAGACTCCAAACACTGTTATTTTCTAAACAAGTTGTCAGGAAAACTGTATTTTGACTATATTAAAGTCATGGTGGGGTTTCTGTCAATGATCTGATTCCATCTCTAGTTGCGATAAATTCATATTAAGTTGACTTTTGATCAAGATTTCTGCATATCGTTTACTCCTTCCTTTTCTTAGACCAACTTCCTATTTCCTGCTTTAGGCTTATGTCCCATGTTAACAAGATCTTATATGTGACATTTATATATAATCTTATATATGACACTGCTATCAATGAATGATAATATTGTCAGCATAAAACAAAATAATATCAGTGGCCTATCAGGCTCTGTGACATGCATTTGAAAAAAACTCATTTTTTTTAAGTCAGTGTGAGTAGAGAGCTTATATTTTCATCTTCGAAATTTTATTTGGAAATTTTAGAAGCATATCGGGGTTCCATAGATTTTCTGTTTCTCTTTTCCGTTGGCATATCTCTGTTATTAGATATTTTATTAACTAGTATATGACATGTCAAATTATATTGTGGACAGACATATTGTGAAACCATATTAAAATATCAATCTCAAAGTCATTTATTAAGCTGCACAGACACAAACATATGCCAAGGTAATAAATGGCCATCTACTTTGGAACTTGCATTTCTGGAAGTTAACAGTATCCTCAGTACCCAAATCATGTGATAAGAAAAGGGAACTAGCTATCTCAAATAGTACCATTCTTATTTTAAGGCTTGGTGAGATTTAAGGGAGTGAAAACATTTAAATACACAAAGAGTTGGGTTTTGAAAAGAATTGTAATATACATAATTATCTAGTTCCTTTTCATAGAATAGACTAGAATTTTGGATTACCAATGAACAAATTAATGCCTAAAAGAACATTTGGAGGGTGATAGTTTAAAGAAAAATGGAAACAGTTATCCAGATAATTAATGAAAAACAAATTGTTTCTTCATAAAAACCAAGAATATATATATAAAGAATATATCTACATTGATTAAAGTCAGTAGATAAATGTTGAACTGACCGTTTTACTTTGCTTGTATAGACAGAGTATACAAATAGATGATGTCATCTGGGTGAGGGGAATTGAACTTGGAGAGGACAGGGAATGGGGTCACTATATTATAAGTAGGCTCTTTGGGTGCAATTATCTATTCATGACATAAATCCGATGCAATTCTACAAGTCTTGGATTTTATCCTATATACATCTTCTTTTCTTCATTGCCTTGTTGATTTCAGTATTTTTTTTTGCTTATATCAAAATCTCTTGATTCAGTTCTAGTAGATGTTTTCTTCGAAAACTGATGGGCTTTCTCTAGTGGATGCTGAATGGGTAGAGAAACACTGTTATGTAGTAACAGGCTTTATACCGTAAAACGTTTTCTTGATGAAAATGAAGACTACATTGTAGTAAATATGTATACACTTGACATTTGATATTAATATTTTAATTACTTTAAATTTTATTTTTAGTAGCCACTTGAAATATTCCTAAAAAAAAAAAAAGTTCTACATTTCCAATTCCCTTCAGATTAATGTCAGCCCTGTCACCTACCCTAATGACAAACACTCAACAATGAAGCCAAAATAGCCATTATTGCATTTGTATGGAAGCTGTGTTTCAATACAACAATACAGGCTAAATTATAATTTTTTTGATTTCCAAGTTTTATTGATAAGTGATAAAATAATAATTATTACAATATAGGACTCCCTGGTGGCTCAATCAGTTAAGTCATCTCCTTTTTTTTTTAAGATTTTTATTTTATTTATTTATTTGACAGAGAGAAACACAGCTAGAGAGGGAACACAAGCAGGGGGAGTGAGAGAGGGAGAAGCAGGCTTCCTGCCGAGCAGGGATCATGACTTGAGCCAAAAGCAGTCGCTTAACCAACTGAGCCACCCAGGCGCCCCGCCATCTCACTTTTGATTCCAGCTCAGGTCATGATCTCTGGGTCATGAGATCAAGCCCCATGTCTGGTTCTGGACTCAGCAGAAAGTCTATTTGAGATTCTCTCTCTCCCTCTCCTTCTACCCATATCCTCTAAGATAAAAATCTTTAAAAAAATTTATTATAATACATACTATATATATTTAATACTGTAACACTTTAAATACTATGCATTAATATATAATGTATAATAGATAATATATATATATATATACACCAAGTATATGTGTATATATATATACTATAGTATATATTGTAAATTATTAGAATATATGTTATATATACTTAATACTATAATATTTAAATACTATATAGTTAATTAAAACATTTAGTAATTTTCTTTAATTGTAAAAATTATTCCTATTCAAAAAAATCTTGTATAATTCACCAGAAACATTACTATTATTTTTAATATACAATTTAATTATATAATTATTTATAATTATACAATTATACAATTTTTAATTATACAATATAGGTATACAAATATAGGACTTACATTTGTATACTTGTATAGTATATATATTGTATATATTTGTATATTTGTATATATAGGACAAAAAAAGGACAAATATAGTATATAAATATAGGACTTACTGAAAGGGAAACTTATGCACTAATTAATATCAGTTTTGAAGGAAAAATATTTTGAGTGATTTACCCAGGTTACTTATATTGCACAATTGCACCTTGGCATAAGGACAACATTAAGGGCAAGTTGAAAATAATGTCAGATTTTTTTCAGTTTAAATGACATTCCAAGTACATAAGCTATTTCCTGTGCCAATCTTATACAAATAATTTTTATCTCACACCACTAAAAGTAATCATGAATGAGTTGGAGGCACCAAAATTCTTGTTATATCCTATTGATCAAAAACAATCAGAATTTCCAAAAAACTTTAAATATCATGGTAGCAGCTATCACTGTTCCACCCACGGTTAATTCTGATGCTTTTACCTTTTTCATCTTTGGATATCCTTTCTTTCTCAACCACCAGTACCTGCATCTCTTTATCAAGGACCTGTCCTAATTTCTCAGATCACATTGTGCCCCTGTGTACTGCGAGGCTGAAGTGCTAGGGAATTCATGTCCCACAGGGAAAACAGAAACAAAAATGAAAACAAGACCACTTTAGACTATAAGTAATAGATGAGATGTAAATATTCTAGCTTCCTGCTCCCTATTAGTACAGATTTATGTAGAGTCTTCATTGTCACCAAAATTCTAATGCAGCATTAAATGATGGTAACCTTATATAGAATTTTGCTTGCTATTGAACATTTGCTAGAGCTCCTTAGTTTCTAAGTTTCAATTCCCCACCCTCCTAGTACCCCAGTCTTTTCCTGGGACACTTTCTCTGCACTGCCACATAAATTGGTATTTCAGCATTTGTTTCTTGAACACTACAGAAAGGCATCTTGAAATCTGCCCCCCTCCCCAGCCCAAGATGGTAAATTAAAAGTAATGCCGTCCAATGAGTAAAAAGTTAGAGGTTACTGTCTCTTTCAAAGCTGTAAAGGATAAAAGGCTGGTTGTCCCTGTCATGTCCCTGTTTATTTCAGTTTAGCTCCCTGGGGGTGATGGCAGGGGCCGGGGAGGGGGGTGGAGGAGAAGGCAATTCATGGTAGGTGACGGTACACCATTATAAACTTATTTACTCCTTTTCTGTGCTTGATGAGGTATCTTTACTAGAAGAGATCAGTACAACCTTTATTCTGGCACATACATTATATATCTCTAGCATATGCATTCATTTCAAAATGCATTAGTACAAAAAATATTCACTTAAAATGGACATTACTTCACATGAAAGGTCTTTTCTCCATGGCTATACTTACTCATCTGCTCTTTGCTACAGTATATTCCAGAGGGACTTAAAATCTGGGTAATCCACAGAAGTATATTGATGACATCATGTTAATTGGACCTGAAGAACAGAAAGTAGTAATTGCTGCAGATGCTTTTGTGAGACACAGAAAGCCTTTATATCTGTGAAGATATAAAGCCTTCTATATATTAGAAACCTTAGGATTACAGTGGTAAGGAGCTTGACAAGAGGTGTTTTCCAATTTGAAAGAATAGTTTTTATGCCCTGCAGTTTCTATCAGTACCACTCTGCTTGGTATGCCAGATTGAATTTGGGCTTATTTGGGAATATTGCTCTGAGTACTTGTAGGGTAATTCCAAAGGCTGTTTATTGTGAGCGTGTACCATCATGGTTTCTCTGTGTAGTTGTGCAATTTAACCCATGTAGTGGTGCTACTAGAGAGATTGGTAGTAGATAACATGCCATTTGGAAACTTCAGAAGCTTTGATAGGAATTTGCAGTATAGACGTGTAGGATTCAAGAGCAAGGTCATGCTGTCTATAACAACAACTATACATCATTTGCAAAGTTGAGTAGGCACAACAGCTATCTACTATGTAAAAATAATGTCAATCCGGGATAGAGATTTTGCCCTCTGCATACAGATCCAGAGGACAAAAAGTTATGTGAATAGGTAGCCACAGCTCCAAATTAAGTTCATTTGTTAGACTTAGTTAATGATGCTCCATCAGCTTATAATTATGTCCTAATAGAAGTTCCTTAGGCTCTACCAGTGGAAGAAAAATAAAGTCCTGGCTTGTAGAGAGCTTAGCTCAGTATGTTCTTGTGAGCTGAATACCTTATACCAGAAAACAGCAATAGCCAAGTGTGGAGGTCCCTGGAGGACAAGGGTAAGTAGAAGTTTTCCCAGTGGCAGAATTTTGGAGGCATGTGTAGCCACGGTGTGAAAAAAGTGCTTGAGGTAAAAATATCTGAACTCCTAGACAGTGGCTAATAGCTTGTTGGTTAGGGGTCTGAAAGGAGAAGTACTGAACGAATGCAATCAGGAAGCCTGCAGAAAAGACATGTGGATATACCAGTAGAAGTGGGACAGAAGTGTGAGCAATGTTGATTCTCAGGTTAATGCATAAGCTGGATGATCCACTAAATACCCATGGGACAGAAATAACACAGAGAGATCAGCCAGCCACTTTTTTTCAGTGATTGAGAAATGGACTCTAAATTAGGTAGGCATAGGCCTCTGGATGGGCCCAACAACATAGTCTCCTCCTTACCAACACCATTGTCATTACTGAAAATCCAAATTGAGCTGCAGAATCAACCCAGGAGTATCTCAATATGAGCTTTAAAGAAATACACCAGAAATTGTAACTTTGATTAGAACTCTTCAGAATTTTAAAGGATAGTAATTCTTTGTGCTCATTGTGAATAGGACCAACTTGCAAGAAATGGAATAAATAGTCATAGGAGAAGGTAGGATATCAGGTACTTAATATGAGTAGAGAGTGGCACTGTGGACAATAAGAACAGACATCTGTTGGAAGTCTTGCCCATACATGTAAATCTGGAAACCCAGGGAATCCACTGTGTATCTCTTTGTTCTCCCAAGTATGATTTAAGTGGGAATAAATAAGTCACAGACAAGTGAATGGTAATCTGGGGTTGAGGTTGTCGGTAATTCAGGTTACTCAGAAAATCTCCATAGACTACAGAAGCATAGCCCCAGTGTTGGGGTAAACAACCATGGCAGGGGAGAGGGGGGTATAGGCAGTCCTTTGACCCTTGAAAGGTCAGTGACTTTGCTGAACCAGGATTCCAATATTTTGTGGCAATTACAGCCCTGGCAGCAGCTTCAGCAGCTGGAACTACAGCTCATCACAGTGATTGTCCTTTCGTACTCACTGTTCCTTTCTAGACCCATGATTAGTAACAACTCCGAAGAATCAGTATAGACAATCCAGTGTGAAGCATGAGTGTATATAAGGCTGCTCCAGACGCTGGTGTTGCTTTTCTGTGCCTTGCCACACCCCTTCATCAGTCTGATGCACACCGCTCTCCAGCTGCAGTTCTTAGAGCAGAAGGCACTGGGTGCCTTTGCAGGAGGGCTCCCCTTCCTCTCTCAAAGGAAGTTCTTTCCCTGTAATCCTAACAGTTGGAGGTACCTGGGAATTTGCATTTCCTCAGGAGCATTTCAGCACTAACCTCTGATTGGCATGGGGCTGCTGATTTGGACTCCAGGGAGCTATGTATGCTGTACTGTGTTATGTGATGAGTGGAACTTAATATCACCAACTTAACTTGCCCTTCTTCCCTTTCCAGGTCTACTCTCCCACTGTATACTGGTGTTTCCTGGAAATACTCTTTCCTTTCTGATAAACCATCTCCCTAACATTTCTAGTCTTAGTTACCTTCTGGGGAATTCAGTCTATGAAAAGCACCGGGTATAGTCTATTAAAATCAGCTCATTGTAAACATAATGTTCCACATATTTACAATGAAATTAACCACAAGTTGGAGTAAAATGAGCTTAAAGACAGTAAAAAAGACAAACACAGAAATGTGCTTTCATTGATCATTATTCACCTGTTTATCTTTCCCTATGCCTCCCTCCAGCAATGCTTAATGATTTTTTAAATTTTTTGACCATATTAGTTAATGAAAAAAAAGTTTCTCTTGACAGTTTTCTTTGACCTGACTATAACATTCAGAGAAAGAAAACATCCACGTTACAAAACTGTAAATGAAGCTGGTTGAATGTAAAATTGAGGTAAGTGCTCTTTGACATGTTTTCTCACAAATCTTTGAAATATAGTCATGCAAAGACTAAATGTCTTCTATTCCTTTATTTAAAATTTTACTATAAATCGTTATTATATACACAGAGGTGAATAGAAAATTTCAACTGTGACCCTCAAGAAATTAAACATTATTGATATAATTGAAACACCCCTAAGGTAACTTCCTTTCTCTTATATTTTACTTTGTCAGTTTTATTGAGGAATTATTCAAATGCAATAAACTGTGTCTATCCAAAATGTGTATAATCTTCTGCGTTTTGAGTGGCAGAAACCCATGAAATAGGTAACAGAACCGAGATACAGAACATGTTAGTGTCCCTGAGGTTTTTCATGTTGTTTTTCACTCTGGCCCAGGCTTGTGCAGCCCTTGATCAGCTTTCTGTCACTATAATTAGCATTTTTATATAAATGAAATCATAACATATGCAGTTTTTTGGTGACTGGCTTCTTTCCTCTGACATGACTTTGAGATTCATCTCTGTTGTTTGGTGTCACCCTAGTCATCTCATCACCTAGAGGCCCTGTGAGTGTTTCACACAGCTCCTCCCCTATTATGCCTTTGTCATCCTGAAAATAGAGATGCAATGAGAGGCAAAGGAATTCATTAAGAATCAAAGAGTTGCAACTCAAAAAGCATGGATCTAGTAGAAATGCGGATGTCAATAGTGTACTGCTTGTAGGGCAGGAGCAAAGTGTTTTTATGAGGAAAAGGGAAGGGGGCAATTACATGAGTTGAAGAAAAAACAGAGTTTTCCTTGGGGTTAAACAGGCTAAGCTACTCTGGGTCATACATTGATTGACCACTGACTCTTCAGAAAGTCCACAACCCTCAGGCTTGTGATCAGGATGTCCATTCTCCCATTGACTTCTTAAGTAATTGCCTAAAGCAATTGTCATTTTGCCCAGGCCAGAGGTTTTGGCCCAGTTTAGACAAAGATAGGTAAGGCAGTTTCTCTGTAGTGGTTGCTCCAATCATGTCAATTTTTCATACCTGGCATAACTGGAGTAGGATATAAAGATATGGCATGATGTGTTTAAGTGTACTACATATCTCACTCAGTTTTCATCATTTCTTTACATGCGTTCATGTAAGTATGTGTGTGGACTTCTGTGCGGTACCACTCAGTGTGTAGATTTGTGTAACCACCAACAAAATTGAGATATAGAATTATTCTATCACCATAAAGAAATCCTCTGTGATAACACCTTTATAGTCTCAACCTGTCCCCAGCCCCTACTATTCATGTCTCCTGGTGACCACTATTTTCTTCCCTTTCTCTGTAATTTTGTCATTTCAGTAATGTTACCTAAATGGAATCAAGGAGCATGTAATCTTTTAAGATTGACTCTTTTTCACTGAACCTAATGCTTTGAGATCCATCCTGGTCCTTTAATGTATTAACAGTCCATTCCATTTTACTTGCCTAGTGCCCTGTCATTTACATACAGTGTATTTTGTTGACTTCTTGACATTTTTATTAATGGCAAATTTGGCCATCATGATTAAAGGTATTATGAATATCCATGTATAGGTATTTAAGTAGAATGTATATTCATTTATTTTGTTAAATGTCTTAGAGTAGGATTTCTAGTTTTAAATGCTTGTTAACTTTATAAGAAACTGCTAAACTTTTCCAAAGTGAAAATACGGCCTTACTTTGAATCACTAGTGGTTTGTTGATCTTATTACTGAGTTATATTGAGTTGCAGTACTTTCTCCCTTTAAATGGTTTTCCTTTTCTCTTTTTTTTTTGTTGTTGTTTTTTGTTTTTTAAAGATTTTATTTATTTGACAGAGAGAAACACAGCCAGAGAGGGAACACAAGCGGGGGGAGTGAGAGAGGGAGAAGCAGGCATCCCTCAGAGCAGGCAGCCAGATGTGGGACTCGATCCTGGGTCTCCGGGATCATGACCTGAGCTGAAGGCAGTCGCTTAACCAACTGAGCCACCCAGGAGCCCCCTTTTCTCTTTGTTAATAGTAACATTGTAGAACTATTTTTTTTCATCTTCAAAAAGCTCAAGTATCACTTTATGATTTTCTGTACCTTATTTAAGAAACCCACGTATTAGAAAGACATTTCTGATGTGGATATTTTAGTTTCAACTTTCATATTTAGGGTTATGGTTAAATTAGAAAAACATACAGCACAAGCTATGTCAATGGTTTCTTTTTTCCCATAGTATGCTGCTTTGAAAGGCTTTCTTCACATGTTGAATTATGTAGCAACTTGGTCAAAAAACAATTGAACATGTATGTGTGGCTCTATTGCTAGACTCTCATCAATTTCATTGATCTGTATTTTTAATCTTTATTGCTTTATATAAATCTTGAAATTAGATGGAATAAGTACTTTAATTTTACTTTTTTCATATTTGATTTAGCAGTTATATTTTCATAAAAACTGAAACATTAACTTGTCAGTTTACGTCAGAATGCCTTCTGAGTTTGTATGGAGTTTACCTGAAAGCATTGATCATTTTTTAAAATTTGCAATCTTCCAATATTCCAAAATATGGATATTGTGTCTTTTCAGTTATTTAGGTCTCTTTTTTTTTTTTTTTAAGATTTTATTTATCTGACAGAGATAGATAGCACAAGTAGGCAGAGAGGCATTGCAGAGAGAGGAGGAAGCAGACTCCCTGCTGAGTAGAGAGCCTGATGTGGCCTAGATCCCAGGACCCTGAGGTCATGACCTGAGCCAAAGGCAGAGGCTTTAACTCTCTGAGCCACCCAGGTGCTTCAGTTATTTAGGTCTTTAATGTATGTCATCATTCTGTAATTTGCAACACGTGCATTAAAAAAATTTAAGTATTTCATGTGGTTCGATACTAGTGTGGATCAAATTGTTGTTTTATTTCATTTACCTAATTTTTTTTATTTCGTATAAGAATACAACTACGTTTTATATGTGAACCTTTTAACTTGACATCCCCAAATTTATTAGTTCTCTTGTTCTGTAGAATCCAATAAATTTCATTCAAAAGAAGTCAGATCAGATACAAGTAAAACGTTTTAACTTTCAATTTCTATAGCCTCTCCCTTCTTTCCTTCCTTCCACCCACCTTATCTGAAAGGCTAATGATAGTCATATAATGATGTGTAGAAGTGAATGGACATTCTTATATACACAGTCTTAGTAGGAGAGCAGCAAAATATTTTGTTACACTTTTTGTGTATGATCTTTATTAAATGAAGGGAATTCCACTCTACTAGTTTTATGAGTTTTCATCATGAATGTGTGGAATTTTATCAAATTCTTTACTGTGCCTTTCAAAATGATGATGTGATTTGTCTCTTTTTATGTTAATAGAATTGCACAATGTGGTTTTTGCCTGTTAAATCAACCTTGCATTCCTGAGACAAACCCCATTTATTCATGCTGTTTTATTCTAATAGTTAAATTTTGCTATTCAATGTTTTTATTTATACTTTTGAGAGATATTGGCTTAGAATTTTGTCTTGTTTTGCTTTTCTTGAAATGTCTTTGTTACTGGTAACAGCATAAAGTTGATTTTATAAAATGATCTAAAACACATTAGTTGTATATTGTTTGAAATATTTTATAATTTGTTTTTAGATTATATATATAATTCTATATATATAAAATTTTTAGGGACGCCTGGGTGGCTCAGTTGGTTAAGCCACTGCCTTCGGCTCAGGTCATGATCCCGGAGACCCGGGATTTATAAAATATATAAATTTATATAAAATATATAATATAATATAATTTATAAATTTATAAAATATATAAAATTTATATAAAATTTATATATAAAGGTATATAATATAATTATAATTTATTTATAAAAATATATTATTTATATTATATTTATAAAATTATATATTTATATATAATAAAATATATAATTATATATAATTTATATATATATAAAATATAGAAATATTTTATAATTTGTTTTTAGATAAGTAGTGGTTACAATTAGAGAAAGTCGAAGGAGAAGTACATAATATTAGAGGAAGTATCCTTCCAGTAGTTAGTTACTCTGCTATCAAGGAAGCAAAACAACTTTCTTCCAATCAGCGGACATAACTATGGGTAAATTACTCCTTGGAAACTTTTTTTTTTCCCTGACCCATGCATTATTTCAAAGTATGAAAATTAATTTCCAAACATTTGAAATTTTACCTAATTCTTTATTATTAACTGAATACTTATTTATAACATCAAAATGTTTTACATTTTCCAAGTCTTTTTCTTTTTTTTATTGCTGTTTTTTGTTTTTGTTTTCCTTTTTGTCCAGCATGTTTATCTTGATGAATATGCCATGTGCACTTTATAAGAATATTCTGCCTTTTTTGTTTATGGAGTTATATATGTATTAGTCAGATCAAGACAGTTTATAGCATTGCTCAGATACCCTATATTTTTCCAATTCTTTGACTATTCATGCTTTTTACTGCTGAGGGAGGAGTGTTAAAATTTCTTCTATGTACACTTATTTATTTCTCCCATTGGTTCTTTAATTTTTGCCTTTTTAAAATGATCATGATCTCTAATTAAGTGTATACATATTTATGATACTTATGTCTTGCTGAGACAAGTGATTCATAATTTTTTTTAAAAGATCTATTTGTTTATTTTAAGGAGGAGTGGGGGTAGAGGGAGAGGAGAGAATCCTGAAACAGACTTCCTGTGAGCACAGAGTCTAATCTAGGGCTTGATCCCAGGTCCCCAAGATCATGACCTGAGCTGAAACAAAGAGTTGGCTTCCCAACCGACTGAGCCACCCATGAGCCTGAAGAAGTGATTATTTTATTCTTAGGCAATTGTTCTTTCTTTTTAGTACTTTTTGTCATAAAGTTTATTTCATCTGATATTATTCTAGCCATTCAGGATGTTCTATGTGTACGGTTTGCATTGTATGTATATGTTTTCCATTCTAATATTTTTAGTTCATTTATATCTTAATATCTTAGTTCATCTTTTAGATAATGCATAATTGGACCTTACGTTTTATATATTTTATATGTTATTTATTAACTTATTAAAGAAAATGTCATAAAAATCTTACAAACTTTTTGACAATTTTTTTTTATTGAGGTATAGTTGATACAATTTATATCAGTTTCAGGTGTATTTAACATAGTCATTCAACATATGTCTCCTTTTTTTTTTTAAAGATTTTATTTATTTGACAGAGTGAAACACAGGCAGAGAGGGAACACAAGCAGGGGTAGTGAGAGAGGGAGAAGCAGGCTTCCCACGGAGCAGGGAGCCCAATGTGGGGCTCGAACCTGGGTCTCCAGGATCATGACCGGAGCCGAAGGCAGTCGCTTAACCAACCTGAGCCACCCAGGCACCCCTATGCCTACCTTTTAACTGCAGGATTTAGTTTATTAATGTTTAATGTAATTATAGGTATGATTGAATTTATATTTACCATTTAGTATTTTCTGCCTATTCTGTTTCATACCGTCATGTTTTAAAGTATGTAACTCAGTGATACAGAGTTAATGATTTAATAATTACTCTAGGAAGTACAGTAAAATATTTAAATGTTCAATTTGTCAAGAGTTACCTCACATAAAAATGAAGAAACCTTGCAGTCAGGGCACCTGGGTAGCTCAGTGGGTAAAGCCTCTGCCTTCAGTTCAGGTCATGTTCTCAGGGTCCTGGGATCAAGGCCTGCATTGGGCTCTCTGCTTGGCGTGGAGCCTGCTTCCTCCTCTCTGTCTGCCTACCTGTGATCTCTCTCTCTGTCAAATAAATAAATAAAATCTTAAAAAAAGAGAAAAAAAAAAAAAAAAACCTGTGCAATCATCAGTGTCCTTCACTCTGTAGTCCTTTATGCTGTATATGACATATGCATTACATCTATATCTATTCCATACCCCATAGTAACATTTTATGATTTTTGTTTTTGACAGTCGTATCTATTTTTAATAAAGAAAAAATATAACATTTTACCTACATTTTTACCATTTCCAATATTTTCATTCAGTCTTGAAGATGTAATTTCCTTCTAATGTTATTTCACTTCAGATTGAAAAACTTCTTTTAACATTTCTCATGCTATTAGTAAAGTACAAGATGTTACTTTACTTTTCTTTTATCTGAATATATCTGTCCTTGACCTTATCTTGAAGTATATTTTTGCAAGTTTCGAAAAAGAGTTTTTTATTCTTTAAGCATCTCAAAAATACTGCACCATAGACTTTTGGTCTCCATTGTTTCTGATCAGGAGCATAATTGATATTTGCCATTTTATCATTTTTCTCTGGCTTCTGTCAAGATTTTTTCTTTATCTTTGGTTTCCAGATGCTACCTTTGATTTATCTAGATGCTGCCTTCTTCAAATTTATCCTGTTCAGCTTTGCTGATCTCTTGGATATATAAAGATAGGGCTTTCTAAACTTCAGGGAAGATTTTATTCATTGTTTTATCATTTATACATTTTTTTATCTTCTTTTCTCTCATGTTCAGTGTGATATTGTCCCAAAGCCCATGAAGCTATCTTTATATTTAATCAATCTTTTTATTATTCTTACTCAATTTGGGTACTTTATATTTATCGTCGTTCTTTCTTTTGGGTAACTTTTTTTCCTTCATCTTCATTCTATTTTATTTCGGAAATGTTTTCAATTCTAAAACTTCCTTTTCTTTCCTATATTACTTTGCTGATATCCTTAGATTTACATTTACTAAAATTGCATATTACTTTACCACACTGAGCATAATTAAAATAGCTACTTTAAACGTTTTTCTTATCTATATCATTTTAGGATTGACATCTGTTGATTGTCTTGAAACTTAAGAATGGATTATGGTTCCTGGGTCTTTATATTTTGAGTCTTGCATTATTGTATTTTGATTTAAGTGATATATTGTGGAGATTTGGAATCATCTTAATTGCTCCAAATAGTATTGATTTTTTTAAAAATCGTTGGTGGGAATTAACTTGTTTTAATTCAAATTATAGACTCTCATGCTTGAATTGAAAAGCAGCTCAATTGTATGGTGACTAATGTTACATAATTTAAAAAAAAGAAAGAAAGAAATAGCAGCTCTGAATTCACTTCAGTTATTTAAACTATATTTGCAAGATACTTACTCTTCTTGGCACATGTTGTATAGATGTATTTATTAGGTCTGTTTTAATTTATCTAAGCAATATTTACTTTTCAAATTATACATCTTGCACAATATTTATCAGATTTATTTCTAAATTATATGCTGATGTCATTATAAATGACATACTAAAAATTTGTAGTTTCTAATTGTTTGTTCCTAGTATATAATAATGAAATTGAATTTTGAATAGTGATCTTGTACTCTGCATACAAGCTGAACTCACTTAATAGTTCTTGTAGCTTATTTATGAAGTTCATCAGATTATTAACATAGACAGTCATGCCATTTATAAATAGTTCAACTTCTTTGTCTACAATTGAGATGGCATTTATTTATATATTAATTTAGCTTATTACATTTACTGAAAATTTTAATGAGATGATAAATGGTGAAAACAAGCATCCTTATTTTGTTCTTGATATTAGAGGCAAGAATTAGAGCCTTTCAACATTAGGTGTGATGTTTGTTCTAGGGCTTTTATTGATTCTTTGTGTTGACGATGTTTCCTTTTATTTTGATTTTGCTGAGAGGGTTGTTTTTTAGTACCCTCCATACCCCATGTAGGGTGCACATTTACAACCCCAAGATCAAAAGTCTCATGATCTACTGATTGATCCAGCCAGGTACCCCTTGCTGAGACTCTTATCAGGAATGAATGTTAAATCAAAATATGTTTGACTATGATATTTTATCACTTTTATATATTGATAGCTTTTGTTTACTATTTTTTAAAAGAATTTTTGCATCTTCTTAAGAGATACTCGTATGAAAATTTGTTGCCATCTTGTTTTGGTATTGTGAAATAATGACTTTTGTAGAGTAATGTGGGAATTATTCATTTACTTTCAGTTTTTTACAGAGATAATAAACAATTTCATTATTTCATAATTAAGTATTTCACAGTTTTCAACAATGAAGATATCAGGGCCTGGAACATGCTTTTTATGTGCATGTTTAAGTACACATTAAATTTCTGTAATAAATACAGGATTTCTCAGGTTAATTTTTTCCTTAAGTGAAATTTTAAAAGTGCATCTTTCAAGCAATTTGTCCATCTAATCTGAGTTATATAATTCATTATCATAAAGTTATTCATTATATTTTCTTATTTTTTTAACATTTGATTTATTTGAGAGAGGGAGCACGGGGGAACACATGAAGGGGAGCAGAGGAGGGGCAGAGGGAGAAACAGGCTCCCTGTTGAGAAGGGAGCCCAGCAAGGGGCTCAGTCCCAGGATCCAGGGATCATGACCTGAGCTCCAAAGGCAAATACTTAACATACTGAACCACCCAGGCACCCCTGTATTTTCTTTTTCTTTTAAAATTTTAGGGGCGCCTGGGTGGCTCAGTTGTTTGGGCGACTGCCTTCAGCTCAGGTCATGATCCTGGAGACCCGGGATCGAGCCTCACATCGGGCTCTCTGCTCCGCAGGAGACCTGCTTCTCCCTTTCTCACTCCCCCTGCTTGTGTTCCCTCTCTCGCTGTGTTTCTCTCTGTCAAATAAATAAATAAAATCTTTAAAAAAAATAAATAAAATAAAATTTTATTTATTGGACAGAGAGACAACAAGAGAGGGATTCTGACAACATTATTTTTTTCTTTTTTCTGACATTTATTATTAACAATTTATTTGATATTCTTAGCTACTTTTTAGTTTCATTGGTTTTCACCATTGTTATTTGAGTTCTGTGTTAATCTGAATTATTTCCTCCTATTTTGGGTCTAATTTGCTTTTGTTTTCCTAGTTTCCTAAGGTAGAAAATGAAGCCAGCTGACAGAGCAGATTTCAGACCTCTTTTTTTTTTTTTAACTAAAAAAGATACACCTTGTTTAAAAGGTACACACCAAGTAGTAAAACTAAAATGAAAAGCAAGAGGATATGATTATCACAAAATTCAGGATAGTAGTTCTCTCTGGGAAGGTAAGTAGGAAGGAGGTATAATCAAAGTGAGATCATCAGAGCAGGGTTGGGGGTGGGGTCTATTATAGCTGGATATATTTTTTGTGCTATATATAAACTTAATGGTATTTTTAAATAATACATTGTTTTTTCCTTTTTAGTAAGTATGATTTATAATTTCTTTTTTACTTCTTTTGTGACCTATGAGCTATTGAGTTGTTAGTTTCCAAATGAATTTGTCTTTCTGTTACTGAATTTTCTTTTACTATTGTCATAGAACATACTTTGTATGACATAAATCTTTTTTTTAAAGATTTTATTTATTTATTTGACACAGAGAGAAATCACAAGTAGGCAGAGAGGCAGCAGAGAGCCCCATGTGGGGCTTTATCCTAGGACCCTGAGATCATGACCTGAGTTGAAGGCACAGGCTTAACCCACTGAGCCACCCAGGCGCCCGACATAAATCTTTTAATGAAATTGCAATTTGTGTTATAGCCCAGACTGTGGTATAATTTTCAGAAGTATCTTCTGTGCATTTGAAACCTATATATATTAATTTCCTTTTGGATAAAGTTTTCTGTAATGTCTGTCAGTTTAAATTGCCTTTTAGAGTTGTTTAGATCTTCTATATACTTACTGATTTTCTGTCTAATTCTGTCAGATACTGACATTGAACATAATGGAACAAATATTTAATTATGTCAATTTGTTCTTTGTTTACATGAAATGTTATATATGCACATGTGAAATATTTGCATGTAAAGGAGGTAGAATAATTGATTTAGGGTGTTAAGACAGACACCTTGAAGTAAATTTAGCTCTGCCACTTATTAACTATTGAAACTTGAGACATTTATTTATTTTGTGTTTATTAATTAGCAGTAAAAAAGTATTATTCCAACAAGTTTTGGGGAATAGAAATAGAGACAAGTATCCCATATATAGTATGCACTGAATATATTTTAGCTCATATAGGACCATTTTGGTTGCCAATATAATGTAAAGTTTTACTGTTTCATCATATTATACACAATAATAATGTCTTCTAAGTCTCATAATATATATGATATATTATTTTATACCTGGAATTCAAGTGCTAAAATTGAAGTACAATAAGATTAAATGACTTGCCTAAGGTTAGGTAGTTACTAAGATGAGAAATGATTAATAGAAGTCAGGTTTCCAACTGCAAAATACATTTTAGCTGAAGCTTTTCTAGGTATACTCCTTAGTTTAAAAAGATAAAATTAGTATATTTACATCTTTTAATAATTAACAAAGTATAAGGGCATTTGGGTGGCTTGTTAGGTTAAGTGTGTGACTCTTGGTTTTGGCTCAGGTCATAATCTCAGGGTTGTGAGATCCACCCCTGCATTTGGCTTTGGGCTCAGCATGGATTCTGCTTGGGATTCTTTCCCCCTTCTCCCTATCCCCTGTTCACTCTCCCTCTCTCAAATAAATAAAATCTTTAAAGGAAAAAAATTGACAAGATGTAGAGACAATATGGTCTCATACTAAGATTTATGTTAAGTCTTTGTGAACCAATACAGCCATACCAATTGTTAAGTTACTTAGATTCATCTCCATGCAAGTTGTAAAATATATGCTGCTTCTGTTCCCACATCGCCAGTCTCATTAATTTGTCCCACCCTGTAGACCCCACCAAGAGGTTCTTGTAAACGTCTGTTATCACAGAATATTTCCAGGAGTCTCTTTCAATGTATAGGCAACAATAGGTAATATTATTGGCCTGTTTCTGACCATTATCATTAAATATTTTCAGTATCATTCAGTTTACAAATGGGTATAGGGACAGATGGATACCTTTTTGTGTTATCATGCTGGACGTTTCTGAAAAATAAGCTGATTCAAATGGAAGGTTTCCTATAGCCAGTAGTGAGCACTTAACATGTGCCGAGCAGTTTACTAGGTATTTTAACAAACATTCATGGGGAAAATAATGACTAATAGTTTTCTAGTGCCAGAGGGGAAACTTAGTAAATATAGTTCAGTTCTTTTTTAAGGATGTTAGTTATACTCTCTATCTGCTGATTTAGAAAAATCAACTCAGGAAATATGTACATAGTTTATATTGTGCTAGTCATTTACAACTGCAATATAAAAATTAGAATTTCTGAGTCTGTCTACATCTGTAAATAGCATTAACTTCTCCAGCAGTCAATGCACTGTGGCTTTACATAGTGTATTGATAGTAGAGGGATTAAACTTGTTTTTTTTGTGTTTTTTGTTTGTTTGTTTGTTTTATTTTTTTTTAAGATTTTATTTATTTGACAGAGAGAAACACAGCCAGAGAGGGAACACAAGCAGGGGGAGTCAGAGAGGGAGAAGCAGGCTTCCCGCTGGAGCAGGGAGCCCAATGTGGGACTCGATCCCGGGCCTCCGGGATTATGCCCTGAGCCGAAGGCAGTCGCCTAACCAACTGAGCCACCCAGGCGCCCCACTTAAACTTGTTTTATAGCTAAAGAAAATATTTGTTTATATAGGCATTGTAGATACATGGGAGCTAAGAAGGAGTTTTTCTCCCTACTTGTCATGTTTTTTAAGGCACTTACACACGTGATCACAAATATAGCTATATTTAATGGGTGGGTTGAGGTGGAGGGGGTAGGATGGTGTCTGTGTAATAGGGAGTAAAATAATTCATGTTCCAGCTGAGATTGCTACTGCCCAACTGACTATCACAGATTTTAAGCAAATCTAGATGTAGGAAATAACTTCAGCTAATTGGAAGTTGTATAGTTTGTTAATCAGGGAGGATATCTTTATCTTTCTCATCTTCAAATTCTCATCTACAATTTTATGTGAATTGAAGAGACATGTGATATTTTTAGATAAAAATATGGATAGAAACTAGGATCTGGAGGGTGTACCCATAGAAAAGGGATGGGATGAACATCTGAAAGTCATATGAGAGAAAAATATACAAACTCTCCTATTTCACTTCTCCCACTGCTCCTTCCCTACTTTCCCCTCTCTTCTTCCTTCCTCTTTCTCCCCTCTCTGTCTCCTTTTCCTCTCTCTACCCTTCCTCTCTCTCTCTTTTCCCCTCTTCTCTCTCTCCCCCTTCTTCTTTCTCTCCCCCCTTCTTCTTTCTCTCCCCCCTTCTTCTCTCTCTCTCTCTTCCTCTCTCTCCCACTTCCCCTCCTTCCTCTTAACTTGTCCCTGTCCCCTTCTCCTCCCCCTCC
>PITA01028294.1:0-19607 GCA_004023965.1 Spilogale gracilis
TGTGAGTGCAGTGTGAGTGTGGTGTGAGGTATGGTGTGAGTGAGGTGTGAGTGTGGTGTGAATGCGGTGTCCTCCGTGAGGCAGTGAAAACACTCCTGGACAGGAAGCCTTCGGCACTGGGTATGTGGCAGTGGTTGAAAGGACAGTGACATGAAACCTGTCACAGTCAAGGAGAAAGGGGGCACAGAAGGAAGCACCCCACCTCGTGCCAGAGGGAAGGAGGGAAGAGTGAAAATGAGAGTGTGCTCACCATCCCCGTAGCATTCTCACACAGAACTGACACGGGAAGTGACCGCGAGAGGCAGTGAGCAGGTGTTCACCAGCACCCGTCATCAGGGGGGTGCCGGCCGGAGCACCCCACAGCACTGCCTCATGCCGGAACGCCGACCACGCTGGCTGGTACAGGGATACAGGGCACCAGAGCTCCCGGCTCAGCGCAGACCTGAGGGCCGGGGGCGCAGCAGGTGGGGCCTTGGGCGGGACGGCGACTGGAGGAAGCAGGCCAACGAGGGGTACACCTTTGACTCCATTTCTGCAAAATCGACAGAGTCTGAAGCAGGCACAATGAGTTTGTCTGTTAGAGACAGCATGTGCCCAGGCTCCGGGGGTCCCGCTCTGTCCCTCTGCCCAGGCGCTGAGTGCTGGCGACACGGGGTCCACCCTGGGTCATGACCCCTCAGCCTGTACCCTAAGGATGTGCGTGCTTTTCCGACTGCATCTCACACTTGGATAAAAAAACTTTAACAAAAGTTTAACACTCCCGATGGCAGGTAAGCACTTATCTGGCATTAGTTTCTAGATACTCAGTTTATTTCACCATTAAAAAAATTGGATACAAAATGTTTATCAACAGGACAGGCAAGAATTTGGGCGACTTGTCGGAAGCATTTTAGGGACCTCCCTTGAAGCCCATACCAACCCTTTCCCACTCCTCCCTGCTGCCGACAGGGAGATGGGCCTGATGAGTGGGGTGGGGAGCGGGCCAGCCGTCCGCCCCATGGCCTTCGTGTGCTGCTCCGCATCTGAACACGAAGGCAAGGGGCCGGCTCGCGGCCAAGGTCACCCAGGCTCTCCAGGGATGGGGCAAACAAGAAGGTGGCCGCCTGCAGTCCACGCCCCCCACCCACCCCCACATGCACTGGGAGAGGCGGAGGAAGCCCAGCACGGCCCCTGCTCGGGGGCGCGGGGAAGTCTGAGTTACCCTTTCGGGGCCTTGGGGAGTTGCGATGGTCATCACAGACTGATTTGCTCTGGGTCACAGGTTATCAGAGACTGTGCTTCAAGTAAGGGGAATAAGGAAGTGGGCGGGTTCCGTGGGGTCCGTGAGCAAAGACAGGAAACAGCAGAGTTTCTCAGAGCCACTGAAACCCAGGGAGGGGGCTGCAGGCTCCGTGCCCAGCCAGCCCTGCTTGCCGCCACCGGGCCACCGAGCCACACGGCCACCACCGCGGGAAGTCCCAGGAACCCCCATGTCACACACACACCACACAGTTCGGCCATTTAAAGTGAGCAGGTCTGTGGCGTTTAGCCCACTGTCCACACTGGCTTGTGCAACTGTCACCAGAGTCCATCTGAGGACGTTTTCATCGCCCCCAGAGGAAATCCAGCATCCGAGCCACCACCTGCCCCGTCCCCCCCTCCTACACCCCTGGCAACCACAAACCCAGTTCTTGTCCATGAACCACCTGATATGTGGCCTTTAGGGTGTGGCTTCCTCCACTGGGTGTCATGTCCTCAAGGTTCACCCACACCATGGCCTGTGTCCGAGCTCCGTTCCTCTCTATGGTTGAATCACATTGCATTGTGTGGACACACATTTCACTCGTGATTTGTGGATTTTTCTTTGAAAGTGGCACTGTGCTCTCATTACTGTCCCCTAAGCTAGTCTGGAGGGGACGGGACTGCCCTGTGCTGCAGATATCCCTGGGCGCTTCCGGAGAGGGGCCAGGGAGGCAGGCGTGCTGCCCAAGAACATTCCAGAAGTTGATGTGTCTGGGAATTAGTGAGAGAGTAGTGTGTTGGCACTAGGGGAATTCCCACATGTAGAACCTCAGCTGCCAACAAAGCCATGAAGTGGACGGGGCTGCTGTCCCCATGGCTCACTGTCTAGATGACGAGGCAAAGACAGGACCGCCTGCCTAAGGACACTGGAGTGGCCAGCAGCCCCCACTCCCACAGACCCCTGACAGCTCCCCCTGTGAGTACAGGCGGCTATCCTTCCCCTGGGTCACGGATGTCTGGCCACTCTCTCACTAACAGCTCCCCCGGGGTGGAAGACAGACTCCCAGGTCAGAAGGACCTGGGCCAAGGTTTCCACGTCACAGCACGTCTCTCCTAACACTGACCTGTGGCCCTTTCTGAAAGCACCCACAGCATCACGGACTGCAAAGTGGCCTCCAACCCCCGCTGCACCTGGATGGACACTGTGCGGGTGTGGGAGGCTCTGGTGCAGCCAAATTCCCGGCACAGGTCCTGGTTCTGGGAGAAGCCTCGCTGCACCGGGCGTGGGCGGCAAGATCCCGGTCACTGGTTGGTCACCTTTGGTCCGTTATCACTGGTGCCTTCAAAGCAAGCATATTTGGGAGCCAGATATTTTTCATAAATAATGGGGGTCAAAAGCTGATAAAAATCAATGCATCTGAAACAACGTGCCGTTCCTGGTACGGTACTCCAGCGGATATCTTGTGGCCCGGCGGGTCCCTTTGAAATGTTCACAACAACAGAAAAGGCTTGTTTTTCCATCCAAAGCAAATGGAAGCACTCGCAGGAGGCAAAAGCAAATACTGTCTGGGGGCTGCAGTGTTTCGGGCAGGCCAAGTGTGCTGAGGGGACCCAGGAGATTCACGGCTGTGGCCGTCTGCAGAAGGAGGGGTCCCCATGGAGCACGGCGGGGTGCAAGGCTGTCTTGGGATGAAAAGCTGGTAAGAAAGAACTCAGAATATGAAGAGAGTGGTTTGTGGACCCAGGGACCTCGGGTTCAATTCCTGTGGCCACCACTCATCTACATCCTTCCCACTGAGAGCCTCAGTTTACCTGTCAGCCAAATGGGATAATAAATTGGTTCAGGCGCATGGTCAAGTCCTATCTTAGAACTAGATCTCCACATTGTCAGAACCTACTGAGCTTTAAGCCCTTCTGCAGTAGCTCACTTTTCATCTGCAGATAAGACCCAGCATTCCTCCCCATCCTGTGTGTTCTTGTAGATCGTGTCATTTTCAGGACCAGCGAGTGAAAACGGGATCCCTTACAAGGCCCTTCAGCCTTGTGGTTGGGCCTCTTCGCTCCAGCTAAGGCACCCAGGGACGGGGCCACACCCGGCACCTCTTCTGTGCCCACTGTGGATTTTCATCAAATAATGAAAGCTAATGGTCCCGGCGCCTTGACGAGCACTCACGGGTACCAGCACCTGCCACACAGTAACTCACGTCATCCCCATGACAACCCCATGTTGGAGCGCCACTCTCATCATCTCCACTCCCAGATGGGGACCAGGACTCAGAATGGCCGGCTGACCCGACCGGGACATCGGCACCAGCCAAAGCAGCCCGCCTGTGTGGGTCCACTCACGGTCTGAGCATCAGTGAGGAAGTCAAGTGGGGGTGGGAAGCAGGGGGTGAAGTGGCCACCACAGGGAGGAAGGACAGAGGTCCCCCGGGTCAGCAGTGGGCTGGCATCTGGGACAGGTGCGTTTGGAGGAGCCCAGCAGAGAATTATGAATTCTGACGGTGTGGGAATGCAACATGGGGCTGCCCACTGAAAACAACCTGGTGGTCCCTCAAAAACTGAAACACGGAACTAGCGCGTGACGCAGCAATCCCCCTCCTAGGTGTGTGCCCAGGAGGACGGGGCAGGTGCTCACAGAGGCGCCAGTCCCAACAGCCATAAGGGGCGGAACTGCGCAAATGTCCGTCAGCGGATGAACGGATAAACCCAGACGTGGCCCATCCACGGGATGGAGTCTTACATGGCCACAGGAAAGAATGAGGTCCTCATGCGCGCTACCATGAGGAGGCACCTTGACAACATCAAGCCCAGTGACAGAAGCTCGACGCCAGAGATCACATGTGCATGGCTCCATGGGTACAGACGGTCCCGAGCAGGTAAATCCACAGAATCAGAGAACAGGTGGTTTCCAGGGGCCGAGGGAAGGCATTGAGGACGCCAAAAGGCTTCACTGGCTTTGCCCATCATGAGGGGCACCCACTGGCTCCTTCATGAACAAGCTTTAACTGAGCACCTATTACATGCTGGTGGGAAAACGCAGTGGTCAAGAGAGATCTGATTCCTGCCCTTGTAGATGCTACATTCTAGAAAAACAGAGAGAATCAACAATTGCAGGAAGTGACCTGAGGACAAAGCAGATGTTATGATGAATGTCAGGGACCCCTGACCTGGCCAGTGAGTCAGGGAAGGCTTCCTGGAGGAAGTGACATTAGCCAGAGAAAGAGAGGAAAGATGAGCATGCCGCAAAGAGCAGGTGGTGTGTGCCAATGTCCCAAGCTCAGAAGGAGCACAGAGAGGTGACGGGCAGACAACAACCCATGTGGCATCCGCTCGGAGAGAGTGGCGGCCAAGCGGTGATAGGCCGTGTGTCGGGCACAAGGGCCGCCGTACCATCCAGTTGTCCTCACTTTCCAGGGAGGCTGCTCGAGCACAGAGAATTGTTAGCGTGCCCAGGGTCCCTCAGCCAGGGAACACGGGGCACATGCGCACCAAGCCGACGGGCCTCGGGGTCTGGGGTCCAGACAGCACAACCTGTACGCGGGCGGCTGGGAAGGCCCAGAGCACACTCGGGAGCCGCGGCCGGGTCTTTCCACTCTGTCCTAAGAGTGCGGAGAAGTTCCTGAGGGCGGTGGCAGGGTCAGGTCTGCGATGGGACAGTTCCTGGGACATGAGCAGGAAGGGACGCAGGATGGAACAGGAAGACCCGGGGAGATGCGGTCAACAAAACCTTCACGGAAATTCATGAAAATTTCCATCTCCATGAAAACCTACGTCCACACAAGAACTTGTCCGTGAACGTCCACAGAGCTTTATTCATCACGGACGGAAGCTGGAACCTTCCAGAGGAGTGAGCCCACGGTGCCTCGCACGCGCTAGGGGGTCCGTGGTACGGCTCCGCAGGGCCTCCAGAAAGCCACCCCGAGACCAGCAAGCCCGTCTCAGGGGGCCACACACACATCTCCTGAGCCCCCCGTGAGGTGCTCCGATGCCTGGTGTCGGCGGGGCTGGAGGTGGAGGGCGGCCTGTGTCGGCGGGGCTGGAGGCAGACGGCCACAGAGGCGGCGGCAGGGACCCCCTCCCCCTGCTCTGACGGCTCTGTTCCCAGGCCGACCGTGGTCGTGGTCACATGAATATGCCCGCGTGATAAAACCCATACAGACGCACACGAGTGCGTGTCAGACTCGTGAAGTCCGGAGGCGGTGGCGACCGGCAGGACCCAACGCCTGCTCATGCCCGGACGCCGGCGACGCCGCTGTCCCCACGGGCCCGACTGGGAGAGCCACATGTGGGCGTCCGGGCCTGCTTCTCACACCTGCACGCACACCCACAACGATTTCAAGGTCGAGAGTTTTTTCAATGGGAGTGAATTGAAGGTCACCAAAGTCTTAATTAGAGGAAGTTGAGGCAGCCGGTGGGAGGCCGCGGCACCCTGGCTGCAGGAGGGCCCCGGAAAGCGATGGCCCAGAGAAAGGACTCCTCTGCGTCCAGGTGCCGTGGGGACCTTGTTTTCCTGCCTGACAGCGAGGACGGGAAAGTCAGGCCTTCTCCCCCGTGGCTGCTCGGGGGGCTCGCCAGTCTGATGTGGGAGCAACACTGGCATTTTTGACGAGTTCCCCCAGACAGTGTCCTGGGGGCCGCCAGGGCAGGAGAAGCCCACAGCTCCATCCAGGTCTCTTTCTTTAGGCCTGGCAGGGGGACTCTCCCCTCAGACCGAAGGAATTCAAGGGCCCAGGGAAAATGTCAGTGCCTGCAGAGATGTGGCGAGAGTGGTGTGGTGGGCCCTTTCCGGAAATTCTTTCTGTTCTGCCTGCTCCCCCGTCATTTTCTCGAGGCAAAAATAAATACCGGCATCCCCGCTTGTGTCAAAGTGATGGGTGTGTACAGCATCAGCGTGAAAAGTTATGCCCTGAAGCCGAGCTCGACAACCCAACAAAACCTCCCTGTCAGTGAGTGGATGTGTCCAATATTTCAAGCAAAACGGTTCCAAGCTATGTTTGCAATGTGACCCTAAGTGGATAATGTAAGGCCCCGGCAAAGCCCAGCGAATGAATACATTTTTGTTTGCAGTTTGAAAATCAATAGCAGACTTGGAAACCCTGCGAGCGCTCGTGCACAAGACAGCCTGTCATTGAAGCAAGGCCTGGCAGCCTGGGGAGCGGGGACAGACCTGTGGCTTGGACGGGCCCGCGCCAGCCTCGGGAACAGAGGACTGGCCTCTCCACCAACCGTTGCTAATGACCGCTTGCATGCGTGCAAATGTTGTCCCTGGGTTCTAACGCTCTTTCCGAGTCTAAATCTGGGATGTCGGGTTCGGCGCCAGGGGAAGTTTAATTCCCCTGCAGGGAGGGTCTGTACCCATCTGGAGGTGACGAGCCTCCTCGTCGGCCTCCACAGGCCACCAACAGGCTCTCATAAGCAGCACCTCCTTGCACACATGCTCCCTTTGGGGAGAGAGGGTTTCCCTCCCGGGCCCTGAGGCAGCCAAGCAGTCAGCTCTGAAGCCCCCGGATCTCGTGCCTGAGTTGTTGAAAGATGTTTCCCAGTTGAGTGGTCCTCATTCTGGGTCTGCCGCTGGTAGTTAGTGGTTCTGTGCCTGTTTGATTTGGGTGCAGAATTCCATGTGGAATCCATTTTCCTGGGACGCACGCTGGCCAGCTTCTCTGCCTCTCACTGGAATGCACACCCCAGAGCTCGAGGCTCCCTCTCCTGAGCTGGTCCAACTCCCCCTCAAGCCCACCCCACCAGCCTGCACACAGAACCCAGCTTTTGCATGCATCACCCTGCTTTGGGCTTTAAAACATATTTTTTCCATATTATAAGAGTGGTGCATTCTCCTTAGAGAATGCTGAGAGAAGTCCAGATAACACTGATACCCAGGTTCCAGACCCTAGAGCCAGAACTCAAGCATGATGGTATCTACTGCCTCCCGTCCCAACACCTGGCAGCCCCCGGCGCGGAGGCAAACTGCAGATCTCGGTTCTGCCTGTGGGCTGCCACGTCCTAGGGTCCTCATCCGGCGCCAGGCACCTAATAGGTGCTCTGTTAAGTCTGCATAATAAATGAATGGGTGTTTCCAAATTGGCCATCTGGTATGGCACAGATAAGACTGCTTATCTGCTGATAAAGAAAACTGGAACCCCAGGGGCAAACGTGGGCCCTTCACGTATTCTCATCCTACCTCCATTCCATTTGAATACCAGCTAACATTTCCTGAGTGCCGTCCTGCTGGGGCCCTGGAAGGCACACGTGGGGACTTGGGTGACAAGGATCTGGAGGGAAGCACTGGGAGGGGAGCTGGCCCTGGAGACTTTAATGGACAGGTTGCTGCCGGGTGGGTGGGGTAAAACCTGCTGGGGGCCCCACGGAGCCTTGGGAAGACACATGGGATTCTCTCCCTACGGACAAGACCGGTGTGTATGCTATCTGCTCCCAACTCTCACCAGTGGGGGGGGGGGAGAGACTGTTCTGGGGACACCGATTCCCTGCCTGGCTCAAGCTCAAAGCCAAGATCCCTCTTGGGTGGAGAGTAGCCAGTGCTTGAGGAGGGAGGCTGGGCGGGTACAGGAGAGTTGCCCAGCCAAGGGTTAGGCAACCTCTAGGGAGGCAGAGGGGGGAGTCTAACAGGTTTGCTAGACACATCTACTCTGTGCCAATTCCCTGCTAAGAACTGTGGGTGCACTTCACCTTGACCATGCCCCCCATCAAGTGAGAGTATGACCTCATTGCTCTCCCCACCTCAAGTACGAGATGCTGAGATGAGGGCTGCAGAGGACTTCGCCCGTGGTCCTCCTGGGCAGCGGAGGACGGAACACCTAAGCCCATTTTGCCTGATTCCAAGTCCCACGACCCTCACCAGCACGCAGGGCGCCTCCCTGGGGAAGGGCCCGGATGGCACCTTGCTGGGCTAGCAGGGAAGGTGCCAGCGATAGGGAAATGCTGAGTCACGGCACCTGAGTTTTGCTGGCCTGATCTGTCCCAACACTCTCAGGAAAAACGATACACTCTCTTTGATCGATGTCCAGGTGACGGGCTCAGTTTCAAGATCAACACGTTCCCAACACGTGGAAACCCTTGGGTTCTGGGAAAGCAGGGAGAAAAGGGTTTTTCTTCCTGGAGTTTATTTAAGACTTTCCCCTCCCATGTTGCAAAAGTGTCCTTGAGGGAGGCCACATGGCACCAGACGCCGGGCCCACCCATGCGGGTGCAACATTCCAGGAGAAGCCTCGCTGAGAGGCCGAGTCTGCAGGAAGGCCTCAGTTTCCCTACGTGCAGAAGGGACTGGGTGCACCAGTCACGCTGGAAGTCGTCACCGAGACCGGCTGTGGTCACCTTCTAGTGACCCGAGGCCTGGAGTCTGCATCTCACCTGTGGACAAGAGTGTACCTGAGGCATTAAGTATGCACCTCTGGTGGACAGAAGGCCTTGGATGTGGAAAAGCAAGGAGCGGAAGAACCTGTCATGGGGGCTGAGTGTGCCTGGGGCCACATGCTTACCTCTAGCCACAGCAATGCCCAGCAACCACGGTCGAACCCTTAGGGCCTACAGCCTTCCTTGGAGCCTGGATAGGACCTTGGAGATCCCGCACACAATACCCTCCTGTCTGCTCTCAGGCCATCTGCATGGAGTGGGTAGGTGGTGTTCTGGATCCACAGGGTGGTCAGAAAGCCGCTTCAACCAGGTGGACCCTGGTCTTTCCACGTGGGACTAACGGTCTCAGATCTCTCTGGCATGAGGCAGAAAGCAAAGTTCAGGAAGGGAAGCGACCCTGGTTTTTTGCTTTATTTTCAGTGAGAAGGATTTCATCTGGGAAGTTGGAAGGTGAACATATGCGCAATAAACACACAAGCACTCTCTCCGGGAGGCGAGAGGCCAGCTCTAATGATAATACATTTCCTGAGAACTTTCCACTTGCTCCGAAACACTTCTAATTATGTCTGGAGTCCTTCCTTCCTATCCCACAGGATGAGCTAAAATATGCAGCTCAGGAGTCTTATCTCTCGCGCGGCAGCCTGGACCTGTGCCCAGGGCTTGGGGCTCAGAGCAGGAGGGGAACCCTGGGCAGTCACCCCCCCGAGCTGCCCTTGTTCACCTGCCAAGGGGAGACAGCAAGACCATCTGCACATGAAGGGTGCCTGGAAGGATTCGGTGACACGGAGAGTGGAGACTCCGCCCGCCAGTGGTCCCCGGGCGCTGATGCTCTGGCTGTGCTCCTGGAGGGGCGAGGCAAAGAGGCCACCCCCCCACCCAGCATTGTCTTGATTGTCATGGAACTATGACGATCTTGTAAGGAACTCCTGGGAAGCCAAATGCTTCTTCGAAAACATATGGGCCTCCAAGCCAGCATGTCCCCAACCGTCTCATGAGCCTTCCAGCAGGCCCAGGACTGAAACAGAACTCGACTCACTTTACATAAATGACATTATGATAAATGATAAATACAGGCTGCCTGTCGAAAACATGTCAGATAAGGGAGTGATGCTGGGATCAAGGACAAGAGGGACTGAGCACAAGAACTCAAAGACAGGAAAGTTCCTCAGCCTTGTCCCCCAGCCTTGAGCCAGGCCTCCGAGCTGAGTTGTCAGCCCAGCCCCGAACCCGGGGCCTGCCCTCCCTGAGCCTGTCTCCTGACCCAGCCTCGAGGGGCGGGGTCCTCGTCTGAGGTGACTGGTGCTGTGGAAACTCTGCCAAGCCCGCCCACACAGAGGGCATGAACAGCATACGCTCTGGCTCCTTCCGTAAGGGTGGCGGGGTTTACTCTGTCGGGTCCCGGGGACAGGTGAGGAAACAAGGCTGGGAAGCTGTGGTCTCCCGTCCAAATCCTGGGTCCCAGGAGAGACGGTTCTGGAATGCTGAGTCCTAAAGGTCCTGTTGTACATGTCCGCATGCATCACCCATGAGCCGGCCAGAGGCTCAGCGCTCTGTTTCTCTTACCCCTCAGGCCCGCAAATGCAGGTCCCAACGTGCATCCCTGCTGATGTGTCCTTTCCTCCCCCTTCCTTGCCATCCCCAGCCTCAACTCATCACCCGGCTGCCCAGTGCCAACGTGTGGGGAGAGGTGGGGAGAAAACTGGCCCCACGTTTCCAGATACAGCCCTGACCCTCCCCGCTTCTCCCAAGATGGAGGTCTGTGCTCTCTGCTTGTGGGTGGAGCTAGTCCTCAGCATATGGCAGCCCCAGTGGCTCTGAAAGGACTTTAGCAAGTCTCATTTCACTGCACTGGGGACTCATTTCCCTGCACCTCAGCAATCACAACATCCCTCAGGTCTAGGACCGAGCCTGGCACGGGGCCAGCAGGTAGTCTAGGAACACAGGCTCTGGCATCAGACAGACCCACAGTAAGGACCTGGCCACCTACTGGTGGTGTCACTCAGGCAGGTCACTTCATTCCAGCAAGAATTAACTTCCTCATATGTAAAATAGGGATGATTTTTAAGGACTGCATTTGGCTTACTAGGTTCTTAGAGGGCCTAAATAGACTGTATAGGGCACTTAATACTATGCCTGAGTAAGGATAAACACTCAAGAAATGATAACCAGCATCATCACCACCATCACTACCATCCTCACCACCATCACTATCATCAGTATCACCATCATCACCACCACCACCATCACCATCATCACCATCACCAAAATCACCATCACCATCATCACCATCATCACCATCATCACCACCACCACCATCACCATCATCGCCAGCATCACCATCATCATCATCATCACCACCATCACCATTACCACCATCATCACCATCACCACCATCAGCACCATCATCACCATCATCATCACCATCACCACCATCACCACCATTATCACCATCATCATCACTATCACCACCATCATCACCACCATCACCACCACCATCACCATCACCACCATCATCACCATCACCACCATCACCACCACCACCACCATCACCATCACTATCATCACCATCACCACCACCATCACCATCATTACCATCACCACCATCATCACCATCGCCACCATCACCACTATCACCACCATCATCACCATCTTACCATCACCATCATCACCACCATCACCACTGCCATCACCATCACAGCCATCATCATCATCAACATCACCATCATCACCACGAACACAGTCAACACCATAATCATCATCATCATCATCACCACCACCATCACCGCCATTGTCTCCTCTGTAGATGCTTTGCTGAGACAAAGACTTATTCTCGTGGCACCCACTGTAGCCTCAGTGTAGAGCTAGTTGTGAAGCAATCCAAAGCACATCTGAAATCTGATTTTCCCAGCTTTACTAGCCTATTCAATTTAGCTAACTCACTTTAACAATAGCATGACAAAGGCAGGAGGCCCAGAGAAGGGCCAGTACCCTGTCTGCTCTAATTGCTCAGGGTCCTGCCATGCAATCTGGGGCCAATGGGTGGGTGGATTTCAATGACACCACCCTCTCCCCATCTCTATAATAGAGGTCCCCAACTGGCCAGCTGAGCCAGGGTGTGGTAAGAACTACTCATTCCATGGCCTCCTTTAAGACCTGTGCCAGGAAGTGAAGAAGTCACTTCCAAGGCGTCTGTCCAGAAATGGAACATTTTCTTCTCCCTTGTGAGCTCAGTGTGTACTCAACCAGGATGAGAACCCATGCCAACCAACAGGCTGTGCCAGGGTGTTAGGAACGCTTAGATCCTAAGCAGAGATACGAGAAGCAGGGATGTGTCCACATTTCCAATGGCCAGTGGTTGTTGTTAGATGTCTGTGTTGCAGCAGCAGCTAGTGGTTTTCTCATCCCTGCAGAATGCTTGGAACGGGGGAGGCCTTCCACCTGCTTCCTCCCCTCCGAATCCACCTTCAGCATGGGGCTTATGTCACTCTTGGCAGGGAGTGTGGCAAGTTTTTATGAGTGATGCCTTCCCAAGAAAGTGGTTCTTATACCTGTTTCTTTGAAACGGAATCCAAGCCCAGATATGCCAAGTGCCACGCAGAGAGTTGGACAATGCTTGCTGGAGCGTTCAGGGCTTGATCTGATCTCTGTTTGAATCCAGTTTTCTGAGATATGCGGTGGTTGACATTTGTTGAGCGTGTAGTCTGGACCAAGCCTTTGGCTAGATGGCTTCATAAACATTATCGGGTCTGCTCTCTATAACAACCCGATAAGTTAGAATTTTCAGTATCCCCTGTGGGTGGATGAGGAAGGTAAGACAAGAGATGTCACATAATTCACCCAAAGTCACTACGTAGGAAGCTAGGATTCAAGGCCAGGAAATCTCTCCCTAGGGCGCTCATCATCAGTCACCATAACCTTTGGTTTGTGCTGGTCTGGGACTGACCCTGCCCACTTCTCACTGCTCTCTATGCCTGGGAAGTACCTCTCCCAGCTCCCTGCACTGATGGACAAGGGCAGGGTGGGAGGAGGGGAAAACCCAGGGCATCTCTCTGTCCCTCTCTCTCCATACGTCTCCTTCATGACTGCACGGTCCCTCCATGGTCCCTGCCCCGACCACACAGGGCTACCAAGGCGCCAGGCTATCTCCTGGCACCACACTGTGCCTCCCAAGAGTTAGGGAGGTCATCACACCCTTGCAACAGAACTTCCCCAGCAGGTGCCCTCCTTGGCCACACTTCACAGAGGAGGAAAGTCACCTCGGTATGGTTAAGCAACTGGTCCAACTGAGAGAGAAAGGACACGCGAACGTCACTCTTCTTGGCGCTAAATTCAGAGCTCTCACCGCCGTACCCGCTGCTGCCCCCCACCCCGAGCCCGCCTGCTAGCTCCCACCCACGGCCTCGTGGGACGGCGTGATCTGTGCATGCTCTTGCACCTGACCAAAGCTACCCCTGACCTCAGCCTGGGGAAAACAGGCTCCTATGCCATCGTCCAGTGATGTGCGCACTCCCAGCTGTCCGCGGCCGCGCGGTGAGACCCAGCCAGACGCCCTCAGCAAGGGCTGCCCTGGCAGGCCCAGATTTATGGCCTTGTTATTACTGGGTTTGGGAGCTGTTGCAGCCCTACACTCCCTGGAGAATCCCAGCGCTTTCTCTAGGACGCATCGGTCAGACGGCAGAGGAAATATCCAAAATGCTGGGAACATCCTGTGTCATAGTGTCCCCCCACACTGGCCCCCAGGTACCGGCGGCCTTTTGTTTGCAGCCAGAGGGAGGAGGAAACTGATAAAGGGCAGGAGTTGGAAGGGGGAGGCCGGCTGCCGGCACCTCTGTGTCCCCCCCCCCCCGTGACAATGCCCCCAGCTTCCTGACCAAAACAGTCATCACTGTGGGCCCTCTGATGTGCAGCCAGGGCTCAGGCTGGAGGGAGCCCCTCTTAATTAGCCCTCACCGCTCCAGGCAGATTGCTGACTCGGCAAGGAGCCTGTGCGCTGGCCAGCGGGGCCCAGCAGAGCTTGCCCACGTAGGAAACAAGGCCCCATTGTCCTGCTGCTGCCCCTCCCCCATGGCCCGCCTCTCTCTCCCAGAATCCTCTGGGCAGCGGCTCACTCGGGGACTTCAGGCCTGAATTCCAAGGGGGGACGGGTGGGAGGGAGACGCAAGCCTGACAGCAGGAGCAGGGCCAAGGGGAAGGAGAGCACTGGCTAGGGTTACAGTTGGAGTCAATTTTTTTTAAAGTACACACACATAAAAATAACAAAATCAGTAACGATCAGAGATATGGAAAGGCCCAGAATAACATAGAGCTGCACTGTTAAAGGTTACTTATTTCCGATTGGTAGGACCAATTCATTTTTTTTTCCTTTAGGCTGTTCTATATTATCGAAACAGAAAAGTTTTGACGAACATCTATCACTTGCTTATAGAAACAATCATTGCTTTGCTCAAACAAGTGTATCACTGACGATTCCCTCTGAGGATCTTTCATTTAAGCCCCTGGCAGCAGAGGGAGAAAGATGCCCAGGAGGCGTGCGTGTGAACTCTGGGGCCACTTCCCCGACGTGCGCGTGGGGTGGCAATTCCGTCCATGACCTCGCGCCGGCCCCAGGGGCTCCCCGACCCTCCACGAGGGAGACCAGCCCTCACAGCCCGTGCATGGGTCCGTCCTTCCCTGTGCGGCCAGGGCCATGTGGAGCCTCAGCCCGGGAGCCGCAGAGGAGGCTGGCCGGGTCAGCCCGCTGTGTGGCAAAGGGCAAGGCACCTCATGGACAGCCTTGTCCCTTTTCGGCCGGCAGCCCGTGCCCACCAGTCCACCCCACAGACTCCACAGGCCCAGGCTGGCCCCAGGCTGGGCAGATGGGGACAGAGGCAGCAAGGCCTCTGGCTCCTAAGTGGAGGCCACCCAGAGATTGGGCCGCAATGTCCCACTCTGAGAAACAAATGCGACCTGTCCCCTGACCTCCAGCTCACCCTCATCTCCCCTCTGACCTAGCCCCAAATCCAGGCCCTCTGAGTCGCCTCTGCAGGCAGCTGCAAAGCATGCCTGTGTTCTCAAGCGCAGGGTTCGGCCTCCCCAGTGTGTGCCGCCACTAAAAACACGCCGTTACTGATGGGTGACATGTGGAGGGCTGTTTCCGGTGTCGGCAAAGCACAGTGGAGCCATTCATAATTCTAGTGTTTGGGGGCAGAAGAAATGCTCCCCTGTGGTGACAGATGTTCCCACGCCCAGACTCCAGTCTGACCAGGGCTCGGAGCTGGCGCACGGCGTCCGTGACGCTGAGCCTCGTGCAGGCGGCTTCCCTCCGTGTGCAGTCCTGCTCTGCGCAGGCCCCCCCAGCCAAGGAAGGGGCACCTACGGCGGGGAGTGAGCACCAGTCCTCAGAGCGGGAAGGGCTCCCCACGCCACCTGCTTCATCTCCCCCTCCCGCCCAACAGCATCGGGCACGAGGGACCGCCATGCCCACCCCGGAGGGGGAACCAAAGCCGCTCTTGCTCTGGGTTCAGAGGCTCGGCGCTGGCCGCTGTCACCACAGCTCACTTTACTACTTGAATCCATAAAAGAAAAGAAGGAAGGGAAGGAAGCTGTGAGCCCACGAGCTCGAGGGCGCAGGCTGATTAGGACTCTCCTCTAGAGAGACTCGGAGATACCGAATAGTTGTCCAAGGGCACGGAGTGCGACCTCCAGGACGCCCAGCAGGTTTCTCTGACTCTGCCTTCTCTACCCACGACACAATCCTGTGGGAGGAAGGAGCGCCAGAGGGCCCTCGCTGTTGGGCCCAGCTGTTGGGTTTTGTATCAACCAAGCCCTTGGTCTAATTAAGCACAGTGTGGATTCGAATTCTGGATTTTGTTCTCATGGCTCAACACTTGTCCTTCCACTGAACAATCTGGAAATATGTGGCAAGCTTCAGGGGGAGACATGAGGTGTCTGGAAGGGTGGGGGGAGGGTCCAGAGGTCTCCTGCAACGGAGAGCAGTTAGAGCCCAGACCTGGGCCCCAGCCCTTCACGCCTTCCCTCTCCGTCCTTGAGGGGAACCTCCACACCGCCGACGTAATTCCTGATGTGTGGACATGGAGTTCCCCTCAGCTTTCCTTGTCCCACCTACATTATCATCATCCTCGCTCATTCAAGGAATGGGGCTGGAAAGCTTAGAGGATGACAGGACCAACCCCGGAGCCCGTTGCGTGGGGCACGGCAGCAGACATCTCACTGCAGGCCGTGGACTCACATAGCTTCAGCTCGTCCACAGCCTTGAGAGCTTCAGAGGAGGGATGGGGGCGGCAGCAACGGTGGGAGCCTACAGCCCAAAGGGGTGCATATGGTCCTGCCTGTGCCCACAGCTCCCTGGGCGAGCCACTGCATGTCTCTGAGCCTCAGTTTCCCCTTCTGCACAACGAGGCAACTAGACAGACCATTTCCAGATGGGTAACCTGTAGCTCCTGTGTTTTGGTTGACTGTTGCTTAGCCTGCTACAGACGCGAGAGAGGAGGCGCACGGTGGAAATACGGCCGGCCACACGGAAGGGGCCAGAAGCAGATGAGTGGAGGCAGCGTCAGAAGCCCACCCTGGGTGTGGAGCTCAACCAACGGCGTGTCTGCACGCCTCATTTTCTCTCTCTGTCGGAACGGGGGCCGCGGGCTGTGAGGGCAGGAAGATGATGGGCCAGAAGTGCTCAGCTCAGCAGGCTGCTGTCCCCAAGTGAGTGCCGGATTCTCAGAATGTGCTGGAAGAGTGGGCTCCCATCGCTGCTAAAACGCACGAAGACAAGGGAACCCACAAAGCATCACCGCCCAGGGCTGATCAGCCTTAAATCGAGTGCTCTGCCCATTTAAGCGGGGTCTCACGCCACGCCAACCCGCTGGCCCGCAGCACGACTGCTTTGTTACGCTCAAGGTCCTGAGGCTGGGGATCTGTCTAGAGCACAGCAGGAGTGAGGAGCTAGGGAGAATGCAGATGCCTAAGGACTTGAATCGTCTAGAGGCTCCTTGCATCGCACCTCTGGCGCCCGGCCTGGGATGGCAGGGAAGAGGAAGGGAGCAGGGACAGTTGGCTGTGGTGTCCACGTGTGGGCTCCACCCACGAGCCGAGCCTCCTGACAGTATGGTGGCCACAGGGCAGCTGGACATGCCCATGGACAAGCACACAGCTCTGCAGCCCTGGTGGCCCCCAGAAGACACGGAGCATCGCTACCTTCTGCTGCTCAGTTGCTTGCCCACTCGGGTGGGTGGGTGGCCACACAGGGAGCCCGTATGACCCAGCAGCTCCCACCGCTCTCACAATAAGACCAGAGCACAAAACCACCTGGCCCACCCTTCCCACACGCCTGCCCTTCGGGCCTCACTAAGACCACCCGCCGGTCACCTCTCCCTCTCCAGCCACATCAGCGGGTAGCCCTGCTGTCCACGAGCTCTCTGACCACACGCCCATCCCAGGGCCTTGACTTTGCGGTTCCTTCTGCCATGCCCCCACCTCCCTGACATTTCAGCTCCGACGCCATCTTGTCAAAGGGACCCGCCCCCCCCAAGAGCAACCCCATTTTTCTCCATCCCTTCCCCTGACAGTATTCGTGGCACTCACCAACCCCAACACGTCATACGTCCATTGGTTTATGTGCTTCAGAATGTCTACGCCCCCCCCCAACACGACCCCCAGAAAGCAGGACTTGGATTCACAGCTGGGTGCAGATGAAAAGCCAGTGTCTGCTGAATGAATGAATGAGTGAGCAGCAACCCCAGCTGGTGGCGTCAAGTCCTGCATGAGAGCGCACGTCAGGCCGCAGACACTGCTGGTGAAGCCGGGTGCGTGGCCGGGAGATGTCCGTGGGGCAAAGGAAATGGGCACCGGGCCCAAACTCAGAGGAGAGCTCAGCCGAGTCTGAGATTGACGTGGTCTCCCCAAGTAACCGGATCCCGTGGGCAAATCAACTCTCGCGAGCCTGTCTCCTCGCCTGGAAAACTGGCGTGATGCAGACCCGGGAGTGTGGAGTGAGTCAGGACGCACTGCCGCTGGCACGGGATAGAAACCTCTAGAACGCAGCAGCTCAGACTACCATAGTGACCATAGCACAGCCACTGCATGCCTGCCCCTGGGGCTGCCCTCCTTGGGGGATGCTTAGCCAGCTGTGAATGTGCCCCCAGAGGAAGCTCTAGGCCGAGCGGGGGGAGGACCAGCCCATCCACATGGACTTCCTCCCCACTGTGTGCTGACCGTCGCCATCATCAGCCTGTCTCTCCCCAGGCCTGTCCCACCATGAGTGACCCGGGAAGGTCTCCCTGGCTCGCCCACTGCAGAAGAACGGGAGATGAGGGCATCTGTCTGCATTTGGAGGAGACGGGGATGCTCATATGTTGGTCCGCGGCTCTGATAAGAAGCCAGGCCTGGACAAGAGGCGAGAACAGGCTTTCCCTCCACGGCGACAGCAGCAGAACCTCGCCCAGGAGAGACGGGCACATCTCTAAACAGGACACCATATGCTGTTGTGAAAATCAACGCAGGATGGAGGGACACAGATGACATAACTGGTTCCACAAGCTCACTGAGAACACCCAGAAACAGCACACTCGTTTGGCACGGCGGTGTGAGGGCAGCGCTCTGGGGCATAAGTGCCCCGGAACCTTCCATCGCTGTACAAGAGACACAGAGCAGAGCACCCCATCGGCAGAGTCCCGCCAGCCAGGCCAGGTAATGTGGGGACGCACAGGGTGGAGGTGGGGCCCGGGCTCTTCTGTGTCAGCGTCCTTCGTCACCAAGTATTCCCCAGCCCCACCGGAGCCGGCACCGTCACAAGCCGGCCCGCCCCCAGAAGGAACTCACGTGGCATCGTGGGTCTCTGGAACGTGACTGTCCGCGTCCCCAGCCAGACTGGGACCCCCAGGGGCAGGAGGACCGGGCCTGCTCTGCTCCCCCATCCTGGCCTTGGTTCCAAGAAGCCCACTGTCCTGAGCCTGCCCACCTCTCAGCCCCCTGCCGTCTCCGGGAGACACAGGGCTGCCCCACGCCTGCTGCTCCCACCAAGACTTTGCCGAGGCTCAGCCGGGATGGACGCGGGACAGATTTATCAGCCCCTCAGCCCTGTTAAAAGCATTCTGTCAAAGAATTTGAAAAACGCATCTCATATTCAGCGTTTGGAGACAACTCCCTGGGAGAAGGGGGATGATGTAAAACACATCAGTCCCTCGTGTGGCCGTCCAACAGCCGGGAGCTCTGGTCCTGGCAGGGGCCGCGGAGGCCAGGGAGCCTGGCAGGGACACAGCTCCTGCCCAGCCCCATGTCCCCCTTAGGGAGGCCGGTGCAGCCTCAAGAGGCCCAGGAACACCTGGGTGGAGAGGCCCAAGACGGGGCTCCGGGAACACTGGTGACAGGGCACGTGAGGGGATGTGGCTGGGACGAGGAAGGCACAGGATGAAGCCTCAGAACCTCAGGCTCGGCCTCGGCCTCCACTGGGGGACATGGAAAAGGGGGGTGCATGGCTGGCAGGGAGAGCTTCTGGGGCCGCCTCCATTCACAAAACCAGTGCTCAGCAGGCCATGTCCTCACTGCTCTGGGGAGGGCGGGCACTCCCCCCAGTCTGTGCACCCACTCCCCCAGCAGGGCTGCCACGGGGGGAGGGGGAGGACCTTGACACACACGTGTGCGACCGACCTCTGCAGGACCCTGCCTGCTCCTGTGAAGGTCTCTGGGGCCCTGACCAGCCCCTCAGCCTGGACTTTCTGAGCACTTGCTTTGCTTGTCCAACTCATGCTAGCCCAATGTCACCGCCTCTGCACGCCTCCCTAGTGACCTACTCTAAGAGGTGCCCTGACATCACAGCCAAGCATGCGCACACACTGTGCAGACACACACACGGAACAGTGCACACACAGGCACACACACACACTGTGCACACACACACACTGTGCACATACACATGGAGCTGTGCACACACATACACACACACACTGTGCAGACACACACGGAGCTGTGCACACACAGGCACACACACGCTGTGCACACACACACGGAGCTGTGCACACACA
>PITA01028295.1:0-19604 GCA_004023965.1 Spilogale gracilis
ATAGAGGGACAGAGGGAAGGAGGGACAGTGGGACAGAGGGAAGGGGGAAGGTGGGACAGAGGGATGGGGGTGGAGGGGTTGGGGGATGGAGGAGATGGAGGGGATGGGGGACGGGGGAATGGAGGGACAGAGGGTAGGTGGGACAGAGGGAAGGAGGGACGGTGGACAGAGGAACAGCGGGACAGGAGGGGAAAGGTGAGACGGGGACAAGAGGGAAGGTAGGACAGGGGGACGGGGGGGGACAGAGGGACGGTGGAAGGCAGCGCCTCTGGCAGGCACAGTGACAGCCCAGACCATTGTGGGGCCCCGGCCAGGGCTCCTGGTCCCTCCTGGGGCTGCTCCATTTCTCAACCATCCGTTCCCCATTGAGGGGGAGCACCTCATGCTCCTTAATTCACACTGTGGACATTCCCCAAACCCCACTACGTGTCCATTCTGAGGGATCCACAGAGAAAAGCAGGTCTCTGCCCTCGAGGAACAAAGTGCGGAGGAGGGGAGACTTTCAGGGAGAAACCATGAGGCAGTTGTTACCGGGACATCGCCTGGGGTTCAGGGAGAAAGGGCACCCCAAAATGCTCAGGGCTGCCGTCTGGTTCCGCCAGGTGGGCGTCGGAACTGGCAAACCCTCCTGTCCACCCTCCACCGCCGCAGCCTCTGCCCTAAGTTCTGTGATCTCCCCACCGACCCCCCCTGGGCTGAAGGGGGCTATGGGGGAGCGGGGGGGGGGCACTGGCATCTGGGGCTAAGGCAGCGCCCCGCCCCCCCAGTATTTACTGTATGCACTCCATCATCAGGGCCACATTCTCCCCCATCCCGGGGAGGCTCTCATACCTTGTCCCCTGCCCTCTGGCTCCCGCAGCTTACCTCTAGCCCACTCTGCTCCCCACTTTCCTTGTTCCCCCCCCGGGCCCACCTACCTGCCCCATGCTGGCAGGGGGCTTCACCCTTCTCCAATCCAGTCCGCCGCCCAGTGAGGAGGCCCGGACTGCGGCTGGAGTGCACCCTCCCTCCCCTACACCATCAGGCTCCCCGTCCTTTGGCTCATAGGCCCTGTTTTTTGTTTTTTGGGTTTTTTTTTAAAGATTTTATTTATTTATTTGACAGAGAGACACGGCTAGAGGGGAACACAAGCAGGGGGAGTGAGAGGGAGAAGCAGGCCTCCCGCCGAGCAGGGAGCCCGATGCAGGGCTTGATCCCAGGACTCAGGATCGTGACCTGAGCCGAAGGCAGTCGCCCAACCAACCGAGCCACCCAGGCGCCCCTCACAGGCCCTGTTCTTCGCCTCCAGCTCCTCTCACCCCCTTTCAGTGAGACCCCATGAAACAGGTCTCCATCCTGACCACTTCCTCGTTTTCACTCCCAGTACTCGTTAGCGTATTTTACCTGACTTTCCATTTTTAAATATTTCAGACCTCCAGAAAATTGTAAGAACAGTACAGAGAAAGCCACACTCCCTTCTAGCTTCCCCAAGCATGAACCCTTGTTGCTTGGGCCCTCCCTCTCGTCTCCCCCTCCCCTGGCGCGGAAGGCCACGGCCATTCCCCTACAAAACCCCAGTACAGCTGTCGCAGTTGGGAAACTGAGCACTGATACATGACCAGCCCGCAGTTTGCCCCGCTGTCTGAACCAAGGCCTCCGTACATTTGTTTTCCCACGCAGGAGCCTGTTCAAGACGCGCACACACACTCGGCTATGTCTGTTCGTTCGTCCCCTTAAGGACGAGTTCTCCGCACAGTTGTTTTTCTCTTCCAAGACATCAACCTTTGGAGCACTCAATCCCACGGGGATCTTCCTGGAGGACCTCGGGTGGTGGTTTCGGGCCGAGCCTTTGGGCAGGGACACGAGGGAGTGGCCTGCACGCCCTCCATGCGGCCTGCTGCCAAGTCGCCTGGGGATGCCCTGTACCGTGTAAAGGTCCTTTTTTCTTGGGGATGAATAAGTTAGCCTGTGGGGGAGGGGGGATGCTGCGAGGCGCCCTGACCCCAGCAATCCCACATTGCCGAGTTTCCACACCCACTGCTGAGGTCTACCTAAACCGAATATGACTACAATAGCTGCAATGAAGATTTTCCTACCTTAGAAAATCTACTCTTCTCTCTCAGACCTTCTCTCACCATTCTCCCTTCCCATCCTCCCCACTCCCTCTTCTTGGGCCCCCAGCGACCGCCATGTTTCTAAGTATACCCACAGGCCCCGGCCCTTGACACAGGCGGTCTCTTTCACACCATCTCGTCCTCTGTGGCCCCCCAAGCCCCGTGCTCCGCTGTTTCCCCTGCAGCTCTCAGCCCCCGTCGCCCACTTCCTGCTCATCTCCCCCCGGGTGACCCTCCTCACCCCTCGGCTCAGTCACATGACTCGAAACTCTGCTGTCTGCACGCTGATGGCTCCCAGAGGTAAACTTTCAGGGAGGTCCTCACCCAGGACACCTGATAAACCTTCTCGGTTCCCCCCTGGGATCCTAAGGAGCATGTCAGATTGCAAATGTGCACACGTGAGCTGCCGATCTGCCCCACGCGGCTGCCTGACCTTGAGTGGATGGCAGTGTCTGGCCGTCGTGTGGGGGCACGGGGCCGATGGCAGGCCCCCCAAAATGGCAGGTCAAGTCGTCACTCACGACCTTAGAAGATGACCTTATCTGGAAATAGGGTCATTACAGGGGCAATTAGTGAAGAAGAGGTCCCCCTGGGCTCCGTAACGGTGGAGCCATCCTACGAGCCAGGTCCTTACAAGAAGAGGAGGGACAGAGACAGGGACACATGGGCAGATGACGAAGCCGCCAACACATTGTGCAGGTCTCCATATATGGGAGAATAAACTTCTACCCACCTGGTGGGTGCTCATTGTTCTGGCCGCCGGGGAAACTGCTCCATTAGGGCCAAAATCCTTGGGGTCACCTTTGATTTCCCTGTTACACCCCCAGCCAGGGGAAAACGCTGGTAACCTTCCCTTTAATATCTGCAGCTTCAACCTGCCCAGTGCTGCCCCCCTGCCCGCCATCGCAGTCACCTCTCAGCTGGGTCACAACGATGACCTCACAACCGGTCTCCCTGTCCCCCCCCCCCTGCAATGGTTTGCTCCCCTGCTCAAAGTGCTCAGTGTCTTCCTGTCTCTCTCCAGGAAAAGCTGGGGACACGTGCCCTGCCCTGCCGTCCAGGTTCACTTGGCGCCACCCGCCACCCTGTGTCCCCAACAGGCTGCTTCCCAACCCCAGCACCTGCTGCTCCCTGGGCCTGGAATGCTGTTCCCAGACACTCTAAAGTCACTGTCCCTTCACACTCCCCGCCAGGGAGCGCCTGCCTGTTTCTTTCTTCTCCCTCCACACCTCCCCAGCCCCTTGAGGATGGAGGATGGCGATGTTAGTCTCCCACTCACTGCCCTATCTCCGGTCCTAGCTGTCAGAGAACACTTGTTTAACTTCATTAATTAGGGCGATGGAGGGTCGCTGGAGGGTTCTGGGCTGCAGAGAGCCCAATCGGAGATTCTCAAGGTGACAGACAGGGTGAGGACAGATGGCCTAGAGACAGCAGAGGAGAAAGAGTCTAAGGGAGGAAGAAGAAGGCAGCTGAAAAAATCTGATCTAGACTTATAACCTGATCACTGTGTGCCTGGAGGCGGCACTGGGGGGGTCCCTTGCCCCAGGAGGTATGAGCTGTGACCGCCCTTATCCTACAGAGGAGGAAAGTAAGACTCAGGGGGGTTTCAAGTAACTTGCTGAACGTCACACAGCCGATGGGGCCAGGACCTGAACCCAGGGTTCCGGCACGTTCGTGAGGAGCTGAGAAGGGAGAGAGGAGCAAGGGCAGCCTGGGGAGAGGGGTCGGTGACTAAGGACAAGAGGGACGCAACTATAGTTTGATGCTCACTGTTTGGGCTCCTGTGCCCCCCCCAGCCTCCATCAGACAGAAAAAACAAACCATAAAACCCCCAAAACAAGGGCATGGAAATGACAGCGGGCCCTGGGCGAGCGGCTGCAGACAATGAATCTAGGGAAGGCGCCCACCCCACTCCAGCCCTTTCTTCCCAGGAGCCTCACAGTCTGCCGGCTATGCAGCCATCCTCACCCCGGGTAGCCGGCCGGCACAGGTACCCCCTCCCAGCCCTTCCAGGCCTCTTGTGACCCCGACAGCTTCATTTTGCTGGTGCCAGGTTTGGCACAGAGCGATGGGGCTGCGGACCTTCGGGTCACCGAGGCCCTAGTCACACAGTAGGGGGTGACATGGCAGGAGCCACGCTAGGTTGGAAGGGTCCTGCAGAGGGCCTCTGGGACCCTTCCAGCCCAAGTCCCCGGTCCCTGCCGCAAACCTATTTTTTTTTTTTTAAGATTTTATTTATTTGACAGAAACACAGCGAGAGAGGGAACACAAGCAGGGGGAGGGACAGAGGGAGAAGCAGGCTTCCCGCCGAGCAGGGAACCCGATGTGGGACTCGATCTCGGGTCTCCGGGATCATGACCTGAGCCGAAGGCAGTCGCTTAAGCAACTGAGCCACCCAGGCGCCCCGAACACAAGCCTATTCTTAAACCAATCCAACATACAGACAACCGATTATACACAAAGACTCACTCCCGACAGCAGCTCAGCAGCTATTTATTGAGCACCTACTATGTGCCCACCTGTGAAGGCACCGGTCTCCCCTGAGACACTCAGAGACATTCATTTCCTGGTACTGTGGTGGGCTCTCCCGATATCGCCACAGCTCCTCCCATTCCTACTAAATAACATCGCTACCATGGCTACTGATGCCCGGGATCGGTGTGGCTACGGCCTCTGCTTCCAACCTCCCAGCAGCCCCCAGGCTCGGGGACAGCAGGGGCATGGGAGGGTCAGGCCCAGGATCTGAACCACGCAGGTGTGTTTCCTCACTTAACAGGTTTGTTGGCAATGAACTTCCAGGAATCCCCAGCCCCCACCCCAACAAACCTAAGGGGAGCCCAGGTTGGGGTGGGCACAGCACTTTTGCTCTAAGTCTACCCCCCCAGCCCTTTCCACATCTCCACCCCCAGATAGCGGGGTCTCTCCACAGCTCCTTCAGGAGCCCGCGTCTAAAGGAGGGCAGTCGCTTCCCAAAGCCAGACTCTTGGACCTTCTCTCGGACTCCGGTGCCTGCCTACTCTCCACCTTGGCCGCCCTCTGAGGGCAGCCACAGCCCTGCCCGTGGCAGAGGAGCATCAGGGTCCGGGGGAGAAGTTCCCAGGGCTCAACCCAAAAAGAGGAGAGCTCCCCCAGATAGAACAGGAGATCACCCAGCACCTCCAAAAACAGTGAACAGACCCCAACTTTACAAATAACAGAGGGGGCCCTTTAAGGAGCACGGTCAAAGCTGCCCCCCAGTGGGGTTGGGGCACCAGAAGTCAGATTTCCCCACTCACACTAGGGCTGGGGCCAGAGGCTGGAGCAGCGGGCTGTGGGCAGGGCCTGGACAGAGGAAGGAAGGGGAGAGGGGGCCCCAGCGCAGGGCCTGGGACCCACAGGTGTGTCCGGAGGCAGCCCCAGACACAAAGGCTCAGGGCTGGCGGGCCACCGCCGCCGCCGGGCATCCTCGGTCGCCCCCTCCCCGCCCCCTGCCTTGTACCTGGCCTTCACCGTCGCGGGCGCGACCCCCCGCCCGGCAGGGCAGCCTGGGGCCCGGCCTGGAGGCCGCGCGGCGCCCGGAGACGCCGGGGCCCGTCCCCATGGCGGCCGGAGGAAGCAGCGGTCTGCGCCGCCCGCCGGACAAAGCGCGGGGCTCCGCTTCCTGCCATTGTGCGGCCGCGCCCGCCCGGACCCCGGGGCCCCCGCCCGCCCGCGGCGCCCCCAGCCCCGCCCCCGGGGAGCTCCGTGCAACACCCCGCCGTCCCCCGCCTCGACTGCGGACCCCAGATCCCCGCCCAGCCCTGCGGGCGCCGGGCTCAGCGGGGGGCCCCCATCCCACCTCCAAGGCGGACGTCTGGGGTGCAAAGGCACCTCCCTGCAGTCCTGGAGACCCCACGTCTGAGCCCCGGGCCCGGGACCCCTCTCACTCTCCCAAGGGAGCTCCCTGAACGCTGTAAGCAGAAGGGGGTGTGGGGGACCAGGACTGGGGCACAATCCCATCCGGGTCAGCGAGGGCCCCGCTCTGTGTCCTGTTCCAGGACTCCTGTCTCTGCTCTGACCTCCAACTGCCCGGACCCACCCTCTGGCGCTCAGAGGCCCTCCTGAGGGTCACCCCAGCGCCCGCCCCCCCCCCAAAGACCCGAGTCCTGAGCCTGCAGGACCCTGCTCCCACTGCCCAGCGGTGGCTGCAGAGAAAGGGAGGGCGCAGGGAGGGGGGTGGGGGATGACAGGTGGAGGCAGCAGGTGATAAGCAGGCATGTTGGGGGAAGGAGCGGAGAGGGTAGTCGTTTGGGAGCCCCCAGGAGTTGGGTGAGAAGGAGGTTCAGGGAAACCTGGAAGCCCAATTTGGCTTTCCCCCAGATTCCCAGTCTCTGCTGCTCCAGGCTGGGCCCCTTCCGCCTGCCCCTCCATGGAAGCCCGACAGGGGAGGGTTAGGGAGTGGTGGTGGGGTCCCCACTGTAGCTTGTCAAGAGGTGGGGGTGGGCACTACTATCCCATTCACTGCTGGAGGGCAAAGGGACATAAAAGGCCACAGGCAGGGCTAAAGCCCAGACTTCTGACTCTGGTGTTCTGGAATGGCCTCCTTGGTACACCATCTCAGTAACTATGGGGCTGCCCGAGGAGGGGGGAAAGAGGGCATGATGTCACCAGCCCCCCCATCTCCTAGACAGCTCCTTCTGTCTGGTTTGTGGGAGAAAGAAGGCCGGGTCTCTGAAGACAGCTCTGAGGAGGGAGCAAGCACTGTCGCCCGACCCGGAGGTTTCAAGGGCCACCCGCACTCCCAAAGCCCCGGCCATCCACTGTCCACACCATCCACCCACTGTCCACACCATCCACCCACTGTCCACACCATCCATCCACTGTCCACACCATCCATCCACTGTCCACACCATCCATCCACTGTCCACACCATCGGCAGATCTTCTGAAAACTAAAACCTGATCGTGTCACTCCCCAGTGAAAACCCTCCAATGGCTTAGAATAAAATCCCACCATGCCTGGCTCCTTCTTGCCCTCCTGTAAGGTCCGTCACGGTGAGGTCTCCAAGCAGGCCTTGCCTTCACAGCTACGCTCATGGGGCTCAGCGCGGGCACCTCGGCCTTCTCAGGCCTTCTCAGGCCTTCTCAGACTAGAACACCACGGGCCCCTGATCTTGCAACGGGTGGCACCACAGCCCTTCAATGCTACCTTCTCAACGAGGCCTTTACCTCCTCTCGAAATAAGTAGCCCCTTGAATCCTCACTCCTCTGAAATGGAATTATTTCCTCCTAAGCATCTAAAACTACCTGAAATTGTTTTACTTCTTTGTTCACTTCTTGATTATCACTCCTCCCTGCTGGAATGTCTTCTCCTGAGGCCACGGGCCTTGGCTGTCTGGCTGACCACACTGCACTGTCCACACTGAAAACGGCTCTGGCCCCGGCAGGTACTCAGTGTAGACTAAACAAGAATGGGTGGATGAAGGCAGAGGTAGGGTCTTCATGCCAGAGATAGCCATGGGGGCAGGAAGGTCTCGGCCTGGATGTCCCCTCCTGCTGCTGATGGTCACTCAACAACGCCTTCCCAACCGTCTGACCACTGGTTCTCCTCTGCCTCCCAACACCTATGGCCTTGGGCCTGCTGGCCTGGCCAGACCGGCTGCTACCACAGATCTCTGTCCTCACTGCCCCACAGCACTGAACAGCTGAGTGCCAGGCCTGTGCCAGGGGTTTTGGGCACTGGAGGTCATCTGAGTGACCAAGCTCTGGCCATCCCCTACTCAAGCCAAGGCAGAGGGCTGCTCCCTAGAGGCCCAGGGCCAAGAGTGCAGGGTCAAGGCCCACAGAACAGGGGGAAGAAAGAAGCCCCCGGCCTTTGCACCAGGCAAAGGAGAAGGCCTCAGCAGTCTCCTCAGTCCTCACTTCCTCTATGGGAGGGAGCTGAAATAGCCCATGAGCAGGACAAAAGAGGTCCCAGCCCCTGGCTCCCTGGGGAGCAGGTCCCTCTTCGGCCCAACCTTAGCTCCAGGCTCATGAGTCAGGGCTGGCTTGTTGAAACTGATACCCAGAAACCAGATGCTGGGGCTGATGAATAATGGAGTCTCCAAGGCAGGAGCCCCCCTTCCATTCTCCCCCAGCACCATCTCCCCAACCCCAGAAAAGCAGGGACTGTGGGTTGTCGGGCCCCACAACAGGTTGGGGAAGCCGGCCTAGTCTTTGGTGGGACAGAGGGATCCCTAGTCCAGGAGAGACCACAGGTCCAGGTCTAGCTCACAGCTGACCAGCATGGGGCACCCTGGCTGGAGGGACATAACTGCCCAGAAACTCCCCATCTGGGCTGAGCTCCCCTGGGAGCCAAGTGGCCCCAAGGCCCCATCTGGCACCTTGGAAATCCAGGGGCGGAGGCTGCAGGTTTGAGCAGGTTGGCCAGGGTGGGGCTTGCTCTGCCAGGCGGCTCTCCCAGCTCCAACAGCCCACCCAGCCCCTCCCTTCCCCCAGGCCTGGGCCTCACTCCCTTGCATTCTGGGGCCCATCTGGGGACTGAGCCACCTGAAGGCCCTGCCCTGTGTCGGGCAGATGGCAGGGATGTAGAGAACCTCCCTGCAGGCCAGGCTAACTACATATAGGCCAGAAAAGTCGTCAAGGCCCATACCACCCCAGGGAGTGGTCTAGTTGGGACCCAGTGTTAAGGAGAGAGGTAGAGGCTGTGGTCAGTGGACTTCACCTCCTGCCCAGTCCCCGCACAAATGGGCCAGATCCTGGAGTCCAAGATCCCAGCACTGAAGCCAGCGCCTTCTCCTAATGCCTCTCTTCAATGTAGTATAGAAGGCTTCCTGGGAGGGGCTGAGGGAGGAGGCACAGGCCTGGGCTACATAAGACTGGCTTCTGGGCCCCACCTACCCCTGCCCTTATCCACCTGTGCAAAGAGGGCACTGGGCAGTTCTAGGTAGAATATTCTACCTAGGGATGGCCCCTGGGCCCTAATGTGTGCCTGGAACCTGGCCAAGGGACAGAGAAGAGTAAAATCCTCCTAGAGCCCTGCAAGCCTGGGGAAGGTTCCTTCAGAATCTGTAGGATCCAGGGCCCTCTGGGCCTCCATTTCCACGTCTCTGATCAAGACAAGCCAGGGCCTCTCCAGGTTCCTGGGTCCTCTCTCCCCCCTCCCCCAAGCGAGTCCCGACCGGCCGTGACTGCCCGAGGCTCGGGCTCGCGCGCCCCCTGCCGGCCTCGAGGCGACCTTCCGCCTGGGACCAACTCCCCGACGCCCAGCTCCCGAAGGGTCTCCGGAGCCTCCCAGCCACCCCGCGCCAAGGCCCCTCCAGGATCTTCTCGCCCTGCCCAACAATCTCACACCGGGGCTGGGGCCCCACAGACAACTCACGGCCATAGCGCCGAGCCAACCCCACCCTAGAGTCATTGGGGCCGGGAGCCTGAGCCCATTCCACCCTCAAGTAAATGGAGGCAGAGCCAGCGGAGCCCATCGATACGCACCTGCAGCCCTAGGACTGCGTGGGGCCCTCTACTCCTCTGTCCACTTACTCACGGTTCTGTCCACTAACTCGGGGGCAGTCTTGGAGATGGGACCCACAGCCGTCCCGATCTCGTCTCCAGCTTCCCCGTGAGACTCACCTTAGGGACATGGGTCTTCTCCCCTGTGGCTGGGGCTCTGGCCAAGGCTGTCAAAGTCGGGGGGGGAAGGGCGCAGGGGGAGCCCGCGCAGAGCTGGGGGACCGGAGCCGCGGGGCGGGCTCAGTCGGCGCCGCACCGGCGGGAGGCGCGGGACGTAGGGGAATTACGGTAGGCTGGCGCGGGCGCTACCACCTGGGCGGGCCGGGACGTACCATCCCTGCGCCCGGCTGGCAAGGGGGAGGGCAGGGGGCCGGGGACGGGCCCGGCGCCGGAGCCGGCGGCCCTGGGGGCGGCAGGAAGGGCGGCGGGCGCTTGGGGGTAAACTAGGGTCGGGGCTGCGGGGCCGGGGGAGGAACTGTCACTGTCCCCGAGGGCGCTGGCCCTTTCCAGATGTGCGGAAAGTTCCACGTCCCTAGGCTTTAGCCTGGGCTTGAAGACAGGAGCTCGCCGGTCGGGCGAGGGCCAGTGGCAGGAAGCTGCCTTAGCCGGAGAGAGAAGCCCCTAGCGGGGTTCGGGGCGGAGGGACCCACAGGCAGAGCCCGGCCCGGGAATCGCCCCAAGCCAGGCTCTCTGCCGCTGGATTCTGAACTGTGCCCTCCGCGGCGCCTGAGCAACGGGCCCGCCTATCTCTGTGGCCGCTCTTTTCCCCTAGCCCATGCCTGGCATGGCTGAAAAAGGGGCTATCCCGCCGTTTGGTGGTCCCCGGTTCTCTCCCGGCCGCCCAAGTTCAGAGTAACTGTGCTGTCTGCACAGGGGCTGCGGGGAGTGTTCAGGGAGACAGTGGCCGGCGGGAGGAGTCAGCCCCAAGAACGCCTCCTGCCTTCCCTAATTATCCCCGCGGGGTGAGGTGTGGGTGCGGTGGGAACGGCCCTTCCGACCTGGGGCGGATCTGGGGCTCAGGCCCACCTGCAGTTTCCCAGATCTAGATCCCCCTCCCTCATGCCCCTCACCAGGCCCAGCCTCAGGGCTGCTGGTTCTCCCTCTTGGCAGGCGCTGCCCTCCCTGGGGCTGGGTCCACTCCAGGACAGCACATCTTGGCCATAGCAGCTGGGGGGGGGGGATCCTATGGGCACCCCATACCATCACATCCCCCCCGGAATTACTTAGCGGAAGCCCAGGAGTTCCTCCTGCTCCTCTGGTCCGGCCACTTCCTCCAGCTGCAGACTGGACTGCCACCTGTCTATAGCGGACCAGCATCTGAAAGTCACCTCCAGAAATCCCCAGAATCTGGCCATTCTCAAGGACCTCCTGGCCTCCCACCTCTCACCCCCAAAGCCTTGCCCAGGAGAATAGGTGACTCCCTCTTCCATTATTCACCACATCCTGCCCATTCTTCCCCACAAGGATCTCAGATCCGCCCCTTCCTCTGCCCTGTGTCCACTGGTCTTCATTTGGCCACCCCTCCCCTAGACACACCTCCCCCTGACTCATCCCTGCCACCTCACAACCTACTGTGAAACTGGAAGGGAACTCTACTCTCTCAGTCTGAATACCTCTAGGGATGGAGTGCTCACAAACACCAGATCTCTGAATGAGAATTTAAAAATTTAACTTCGGGGCGCCTGGGTGGCTCAGTTGGTTAAGCGACTGCCTTCGGCTCAGGTCATGATCCCGGAGACCCGGGATCGAGCCCCACATCGGGCTTCCTGCTCGGCGGGAAGCCTGCTTCTCCCTTTCTCACTCCCCCTGCTTGTGTTCCCTCTCTGGCTGTGTTTCTCGCTGTCAAAAAAATAAAATCTTTAAAAAAAAATAAATAAATAAATAAATAAATAAATAAAAATTTAACTTAAAAAAAAATACCCTTGAGTTGCCACTTCCCTCCGATGTGCCAGTGTCCCCTGGGCCTGTGTCAGACCTCCTCCATGTCCCCTGGTGACCTGGAGTGCCCTGCACAGACTGTGACCAGAGCACCTGCTCAAGAGGGCCCCCTCACGGAGCTGGGGAGTCAAGACACCATCTGTCCTGTGATTACTCTGCAGGAGGGCTGGGTACCCACAGTGCCATCACCTGGCCCTCCCCAAGAGAGGGGAAAAAACACTTTCTTCTCCCTCCTTCCCAAGACCCCAAGCTCCACCTGCCCTGGGAACAGAACAGATGTGCCACAAGCATTTGTCATGCTGGGTGGGGCTAGCTGGGCTCTGGGATGGAACCCGGGGAGGCCTCAGGTCTCAGGGAGGGGTAGGAGGGAACACCCCAAGCTGGGGGGTTTCTCTTCCCCTCCAGGGAGGTGAACGGCCAGCATTCTCTTGAACACCTACACCATGCCACACTCCATGCTGAGCACATCTGAGCCCTATTTTCATCCTTCCTGCAAATCAGCTTGCAGATGAAGAAACTGAGGTCAGAGAGGTGTCGGGATTTGCCCAGGGCTGCACAGCTGGGAAGGAGCGGGTTTTGACTCTGCAGTCCACAGGGGTGGGCTACTCTATACACCTCCATCCTGAGGGAGGGCAGGGATACAACTTACGTCCTGCCGTCTTCGAGGCCCGGACCTCAGGGTGCTCCCTGTCCAGCTCTGCCTCCTCCTCCCCATTCCCTGGCCCAGCCCCCTCCTTAGAACCCCAGCATGCCTCCCTGCTCACTCAGCTTCCCACACCTCCACACCTCCTCATCCCTCAGGATGCCAGCAGCCTCCTCTAGCAGCCCCCTCCAGGAGCCGGCCCCCAGAACGAATTCCAGAGCGGGTCCAGAGGCCTGGGGTGGCAGGGGGTAGGGGTGTGGTTTATCTCAGAAGCCCCAGCATCCACAAGAGGCTAAAGCAAAGCCTGGGGCCACTTCTGCCCTCCTCCCAGGGGATCTAGGATTTGGCTCCAGGAGGCCCTGGGTCTAGAACCAGGCCTGGCACAGCAGACTCTGAAAGCTGATCCGGTGAACGCTCGAATGACGTCATCTGCTTAAAAAAGCTAGTCATATCCTGCTAGCCTTCTGGGCCAGGGCTGGAGAGGAGCGAGAAAGAGGCTCTTGATCCTGCTCCAGACTCAGCTCTGCTCGTCATGCCATGCAAGGAGGGCAAGCTCTCTCTTCTCCGGGCCCCATTTTCAGCACGTCACGTGAGAATAAGCTTTCCCCCTGAAGTCTCCGTGGGCTCAGTGAGACAAGCATGGGGGCCTAACGCCCCACTGGTGCACAAGCCCGTTCGGTCAGTGATGGTGACGATCACCATCAAGGACAGTCTTTAGTTGTCTTTCTCACCAAAGCAGGATGCCCTTCACCTCCTCTCCTCTCACGCTCTGCTCCAGCCAGCTTGACTCCTGGACAAGACAAGCCTTCTGCCCGCATATCCTGGCACATCCCACCTGCTGCTCTGCCTCTCCATATTTTCGCCTCCACCGGAGGCCACCTTCTCCAGGATGTCTGCCCTCACTGGCCCCCCAGGCTCTGATCACTCAGGCATCCCTGTCCCCAAAGTGAGTCTGCGCCATCTGTCCTAACACGGGTCCCACTGGGGACAGGACTTGGACTCTCCCCCTGCAGGCGACCCTCTGGCCAACGTCAGTCACGCTGAGCCCCAGGCAGGCCAACGCTGGGCAGGAGCTAGCACCTGGAGGCTGCGGAAGGCCCACATTCACGGAGACCAGCTCGCCACTCGGAGGCCTTCCTTCTGCACAGCTGGTAACCTCTCACCCTTGCCCCTGCCTGTGGCAGCTTGCCGGCCTGGCCCAGGGGCTGCTGCCTGCAGGAAGGGCCCCTGGCAGGATGTATATTGGGGGCTGCTGAGACCAGTCTGCTGCCAGGAGCCCCCATCTGGGAGAGCGGGGCAACCAGCCAACAGCAGAGCCCCAATGCCAGGCACCAGCCGTGCCAGCACATTGTGTCTGACATCATAGCCACCCCCTTGCCTGGTGACCACGGCAACTGAAAGCCTCCCCCTCCTGTCCCCACCCCCAGAGCAGTCCTCCATGTTCCTTCTAACCTGGTCTTCCTGTACAGAATGTATGAGCAAGTGTCTGGGCGGAGGGGGCTGGTGGGGGGAGCTGGGCGGTGGGAGGGTGGCATTTTTAATTGCTGCAGCTGGCAGAGCTGAGCTACAGGGCGGTTTGGAAGACAGGCTCTGCCATGACACAGACCTGGGCCCTGGGTTCCAATCCCCGTTCCACCACATCCCAGCAATGTGTCTTTGGGTGAGTCACTAGCTCCCTGAGCCTGCTTCTTCATCTATAAATAAGAATAATGACAGGACACATCTCCCAAGGCCAGAAGGAGGAGACAGGGAGTCCCAGGCCCTACCCAGTAAGCCCTGGCAATTTTTATCATGGTCACTCAAATGCATGCTGGAAGGGGCCACCCTTCGGTTCAAGCCCTGGCTTGGTCTCTCATGAGCTGTGGGGCCTCAGCCAAGTCACAGGACCTCTCTGAACCTTGGTCTCTTCATCTGGAAAACGGGGCACCCAGGCCTTCCCAGCAGAGGTGCCACCAGCAGCACACGCGGCCAGAGAGCACGCAGCACCGAGCCTGGTGCAGTACGGACAGAGTCACCCAGCGATATTTATCGTCCTTCCTCTTGTTCTGCCCTGCTCCCAGCTCCCGAGAGCCTCGGCCCTTCAGGAGCAGCTGTCCCTTCTTCCCTTTGTCATTCCACGGCACAGTCACTCTCATGCACTCCCTAAGTGTCCCCAACCCATGACCAGGCCTGACAAGCGGCCCACCGCTGCAGGAAGGGTGCCAACTGGGCACTGGAGCGAAACCTCCGGGTGTGCGTGCGGTGTGCTTTCCCTTCCTAGGTCGCAGCTTCCTCGTCCGCGACATGGAGCCACAGCTGCAAGGACGGCAGTGCGGGAAAGGGTTTTGGGGCACCCTGCCCCCCTGGCTAGCAGAAGAGCCCTCCATTTTGCTGTCTCTGAGCCAAGGACAGCCCCTCTGCCTCCTAAACCAGTCACCCTGCAGACCTACCCATCACCCCTGAACCCGAATGACACTGTGGCTGGGCCAGCTGCACCCTTGCCAGATCCTTGTGGGTACCCACGCCTGGAGAGAGAGAGAGTGTTAGAGCCCTGTCCCCTCTGCTCCCAGAAACCCAGGCCCTCCAGCCTCCCTACCTTGGCTGCACGCCCCTTGTCCATGCAGTCTGGGTTCTGACAGCGCAGTCCTTTTTCCTCAGCCAAGCTCTGGTCATCTGCAGAGAGAAGCAGAGGGTTATCAGTTCGGTGGAGCCCAGGGAGGCTGTGCCCCAGGCGGGGACACCCAGGCGGCCCTGGGGCCCCCTTGGTGGCCTCCAGACTAGAGGATGGGTGGAGCTGTCTCCTCAGTCCTCCCTTCAAAGGAGGTCAGTGTCCCTTTCTCTTTTAAATGCCAACTTATCTGCACGGGAATCTGTTTGCAGAGTCCTTTTCTTGTTGCAGTTCCCCAGGGAAATTATCCAGATTCCACGGGGAGAAAACGTCTTTGGAAATAAGCTGCTCCCTCCCTCTGTCCCACTAGTGGGGGGCGGGGGTAGCTCAGTGACCTTGCAGGGCTACAGACTTCCTGGGGGATCCCCGCAGGGCTGCGGGGTCCGTGATCCCTTCTTACCCCTGCGATCGCATCAGGCTTCTGCGGATTGACTCCTCTCAAAGGCCCCGGGGTGTTCCCTTTCCCCACCGTCCATCTTTGACCCAGAATTTGGCCCCCTCCTAGCTGCCTCTCTGCCTAGGGACTGGGGCGCAGCAGCGGAGGGGGGGTGCAGGGAAGGGGCTGCCCGCCCCAGCCAGCGTGCAGGGCCAGGCAAAGGGGTGCTTGCTGCTGAAGCGGGCCCCAACGTGGGGAGAGAGTTCGGACCCCATCGCTCTGATTTCGAGACCGGCGTCCACCTCCCACCTTGAGCGGGCCTTCCCCAGAGCAGGGTAAGGAGCGCGCCCTAGCTCCCCACGGCTCCCCCCGCCCGGCCGCCGGCCCGCGGCGCCCCCCGCCCGCGCCCCTCCTCGAGCCGGAGCGGAGGCAGCCCGACCCGCAGGCCTGCACGGCGGGGCCCAGCCGGGGCCCCGCACTCACCCATGGAGGAGGCGCCGAGCCGCCGGGGATGCGGGCGGGGCGGGGGGCGCCGCGGGCCGGCCGGCGGGGCGGGCGATGGCGGCGGGGGGCGGGCGCCAGTCGGGTGCGGGTGGGGGGGGACAGGCCGGAGCGCCGCCGCCGCGGGACCCTCGGCGGCCGGAGGCGGGGCGGGGCAGGTGGGCGGCGGGAGGAGCCCGGCGGGAGGCTCCGCCTGCGGGGGGGGCTGGACTCCGCGACCCGGCCCGCCCCCTCCGCTCCCCGCCCCGCGCCCCGCCGCGCGGAGTCCGCACCCTGCCTGGCGGGGCGACCCCTTCCCCGCGCCCTCAGCCTCCCAGACACTTCGAATGAAAACACCTCTGGGGGTCAGGAGACATTCTCCATCTCTTGGCAAGTGGGAAGGCGTTTTACGCAACTTTGCCATTTCCCCCTGGTCCGAAAGGTACCATTTAATGGAAGTGGTGCCTTCCTGTAGGTAGGAACGCAGGTCGGGACAGCTCTCTGGCCCCTCATCTCCCTCCTCCCAGCAGAGCACCCCCATTTGGAATGCTGTCATGGTTGGGGGTGGGGCTCCGTAAATGGGAGTGGGCTTGGTAGCCGGGGTTGTTTTGTTGGTTAGTATTTTAAAAACTTTTGGGAAGTATAAATATGTACAGAAAAGTGCAACTGACAGGAGTGCATAACTCAATAAATTTTCACAAAATAACCAGCACCCAGATCAAAAAGCAGAGCATCGCCAGCCCCCCTGCAGAACCCTCCTCCTGGGGGCTGCCAGCCACTCCCCACGAGGGGGAGAGACTGTGCTGACCACTAACCGCATCGATTAGTTATGCCTGGCCTTGTACTTTATGTAAATAGCATCACAAGATACTTGGACAGCATTTTAATGGTTACAAAACACTTTGCCCTGCAGAAATAGAGCCTGGGGAGGCGGCCAGGGCTCCCCCAAGAGACTGAGAGTGCCCCAAAGCCTGCTTAGACCCCATCCCATAGGCAGCTTAGTGCCGGGAGGCGCTGGATAGGTCCCTCTCCAAAGGCTCGCTGGCCCTTCCCCAGGGCGCTCCCCCACCATCCCTGCAGGTAGCAGATCTGCAAGCAGTGGGGAAGGGGCAATCCTCAAAGAGCACCTGCCCCAAGGGCTTAGATGTTGTTGCCTTGAGGCTTTGGGGCTCAGGGAAGCAATGACCCAGCAGGCCCTGGTCCCCTCCAGGAGAGCCCGTGTGGACCTAGGGCTTCTGAGGAGGGCGCTCAGGCCAGTCTTGGCTCCCTCAGTTCACAGAAGCACACGGTTCTGGTTTCCCCTTCGGAAGCTCTGGGGCCTCAGTGGTCCAAGAGGCCAGTAAGGCCTGTCCCTGGGGTCAGTGGTCCCTGAGGGGGTCTTGCCCAGCCCTGTCTTAACCCCCACAGCGCCCCTTCTGCCATCTGGGTTTCTGTGGGAACCTGGACCCCTCAGCCATATTAGGGGGAGGTGCATTTCCCACGTGCTCTGCAGGGGCCTTCTCAGCCACACAAGGTCTGCTAGCCGCTCCAGGTCCCTGGGTTTGCACAACTCTGGGCCTGGGGTCAGGTTCTAACACCCTTTGCCCCAAGACTTCTGGGTTCTGGCTTTAAACTCTGGGGCCTGCGGGCTATTTCTTGCATCCATCTCTCTGCACCCTGCCCTGAAAGCTCCAGGCCACAGCCTCTGCAGGGCCTGATTCTGCCCCACACCCACCTCCGCAGCTGCCCTGGAGTTGTTGGCTTGTGCTTCCCTAGTTCTTTGTCCTGGTTCTTCCAGCAGCTGGGCTTCTATGTGGTTGAGCTCTCTGGCCTCTGACCCCCCAGTTTCAGCTCCCTGGAGGTGCTTGATCTGCTTTCTAGACCTCTCTGGACTGCTTGGTCCTCACTCCACTGGGGGTCTAGCTTTTCTCTGCACGAAAGCTATCTTCTGAGGCTTGTGGGTGTGTTTCTTTCTTCTGGAGACTCCAAACACAGGAAGACCAGTGAGGGTCCCCTGAGAGGGAATTCTGGGGGCTGGGGAGGGTTTGGGCATGGGCATAGGTCCTCCTGGCAGCACGCCTGCCATGAGCTCCTCTCCAGACAAGCCACCCCGTTTATAGCTGTGGGAAGGATTGGGCCCGATAAAAGGGAATGTTGTACCAGGTAACATGGCACCCTAGGTGGCCACCTGGCCGAGCCCGCTCAATCAGATTTACTCTCTTGAGAATTTGAATTGGGAGACAGGGAACAGCTATGAGGCCCTGTGACCCTGCGGTCATGGAAAGCCAGTCTGAGTGGGTACAGAGCCCTGTGATTCTTAAGAGCGAGAATATTTCCCTAGAAACAGTGGACGGGTCCCCAGAGCAGAGAGGGAGGGGAGAAGGTGGCTCTGACTCGGGGATGGGCCTGTCTCCACTGCCTGCCTTTGGCTTCCCCCGGGGTCCTTGCTCCTCTGGTAGCCGTCCGACTCGAGCCAAGCTGAGCGGTTATCTGGCTGCAAATCCTGAGCCAAGCCTCAGAGGGACCAGGAACCCTGAACTTGTCCCCCATGCCCAGGATGCCAGGGGCTGCCTCCCTGTCCTGGAGAACCAGGGCCCCTGGGGCCGGCAGACGAGCCCACCGCCAGCACCCTCTGCCCCCTCCCTGCTCATCTCTCAGTCATGGGATGCTGCCCTTGCTTCTCTCCCAACACAGTCTCTACCACAACTGGCTGACAGGGCGCCTGGGCAGAAGCCGGCCGGCAGACATGTTTTGCTTGGCCAAGCACAGCGCTTCAAAAGAATTTGAATTGGTTGCCAACTTTGAAAAGTCAGATTTCACATAAAAATCCAGATTTCTGGCTTGCATGGACAAACCAGAGAAGCCTGGCAGGTCTAGACCCCTGTTCCTGTTGGCTCCAGTTCCCAGGTTGTGTGTGCTCTAGACGGGCATGCATCCTTCCCCCTGCCCCCCACCCCGCAGTCCACACTGGGAGGGAGCTGAGCCTCTACCCAGCCCAGCCCTCCCTGCTCTTGTTCCTCTGCCCCTGATACATTTTCACAGCACAGTCTCCCGACATCCTACCCGCTCCCCAAGGCCTCTCTGCCTCCACATAACCAAATTCCAGAGGACTCTCTCTCCTTGATCCTACCGTCCTGGGATGGGATCCTACTGTCCTAACGTCCCCACTACAACTGCTGATCCGTAGCTCTGGCCTGCTCAGGACTCTCTGCTTTCCAGACCTGGTCCAGCCCCCTGCAGTGTGATCTAACCCCAGACAGCCGCCCCCATGTCCCCTGGGGCCCCGGGGCACCTACCGTGAGGCTAGTGCGAACCCAGATGTGCAATACACCTCCGATCATAAAGACTTCGTGGGGGGAAAGAAGGTAAAATCTCACGGTTTTTCATGTTGATTTCACCTTGAGGCGAGGCGGTGATGCTTGGAATGCGTTGCGTTAAAAGCAAAGTTTATTCCAATTAATTTTGTTGGCTGGTTTTTAATCTTTGTTTTGTTTTTTAATATGGCTACTAGAAAATATTAACGGTGAAAGTGCTGTTGGATAGCTGTGTTCTAAACAATGGAGAGGGAGGTGAAGGATTAGGGGACTTGCCCGAGGTCACGCAGCTGTGTGAATGACAGCTCTAAGTCTAGTTCCTAACCTGTAGGTGACACTGCCCCAGGGTGTCCCCAGGGCAACGCAGAATTCACCACCACCACCACCCCCCCCCGTCACGTAGGTGCCCCGTTTCTCCCCCCACCCCGACACAGGATATAAGAAACCACTTCTATTTTCATTCCTCAGGGGAACCCCTCACTGTGAGCTCCCTTCAGTGAACGCTGCCCTAAGGAGGCAGAGCCTCTCCTGCCTGCCACCTCCCAGACCCAGGCCTGGCCACGCCAAGGCTGCCCTTCCCAGGAAGCAGCTGTGACCTTAAAGGCCTGCTCCCACGCAGACGCAGCTCTCTAGGAGCCTGTCCTTGCTTGGGGAGCCATCGGCCCCTC
>PITA01028296.1:0-19602 GCA_004023965.1 Spilogale gracilis
CACCTCTACCTTCACCTCCCCCTGCAGCTCCCCTTCTAGCTCCAGTTCCTTCTCTAGCTCCAAGGCCCCTCACCTCCCAAAGGCCCCTCCTGGTAGGAGGCTGCCATTTTGTCCTCTGCTGTCAAGGACTGAGCTGCAGAGTCATCCAGGCGTGTGACCAGCCAAGGAGCAAGACCTCCAGGATCTAGTGTGACCAGAAGCTGCAAATGGAGTGACCTGGGGACAGGTGGAGAGCAAGGGGCTGCCCAGCAGCAGAGCTGGGATCTGGGTTAGCTGGGGAGCTGGGCCACCTCAGACAGCAGTGGGTTGGGGGCAGCCAACCCCAGCCAAGCCTGGCTAAATCCACAAACAAGGGTGGATGTCGAAGAGCAGTGGCCCCTTGCTCCCTTGCTCCCTCTGCACCTTCTTGTCCGCACGATCCCCTGCTGGGTCCCGGGCCCCTCCTCCCTGGCACTTGGAGAACTGCCTGGGCTAGGTTGTTCAAGCCCCAGAGAGGGCGCTGATGCTACCGGGACAGGCTCAAGGCTGCCCACCCTCCCCAGGCCTGGAGGCAGCTGGGGTCCTGTCCCAGGTCCTGTGTTCCACCGAGGAAGGCCAGGTAGCATCAGCTCCATCCCTGGGCCCCCAGGGATGTGCAGGTAGGTTCAGGGTTCACGGAGCCGCTGAGCTCGCCTGGGTGCAGGACCATGCACCCCATGCCCGCCTGTCCTCACCTCCCCTGCAGCTTGCCGGCTGCCCTCTTTCTGCGGCACGTAACCCACGGGGAGCTATTTAAAGCCGGCCTTTGTGACTGCCTGGGGCACCCACGCGGCGAGGCCCACCCGGGCAGGAGCCTTCGCCTGGTTCCGTAGCCAGCAATCCCTCCCTCCAGCCTGCAGGCTTCTATTTCTGCCCACATGTTTACAGGGCCAGAAAAAAGGGACGGGAAGGGCTGGTGCTTTTTAAACGCTGAGTTCTATTCCGGTGGTGATGAGATGGGCAGATTGAAGGCCGGGGCAGATCAAGGTCTGCAGCTGAGAGGGGCCAGCTTGGGCCGGAGACGTCAGCAGTTCCTGGGTCGGAGGCATCTGGGTGGGGGTGGGGTGGGGGAGGGGCTGTCTCCGGATGTGCCTCCCCACAGCGGGGACAGGTTTGGGGGCTGGTGGCTCTCCTGTGCAGTCTCTGGCAGAGGCTGGAATGCCTGTTGCCAACGCAGACTCTGAGATGCTCCCCCGGGAGCTGGGACGCTCCTCCCCAAGGGCATGAATTTCGGGGGGACGCTGTTTAACCCAGCTTGGGTGGGGGTGTCCCGGAGGCAGGAGGGGAGGGGGCAGGAAAAGCTGAGAGGTACTTTACAACCTGGGGTTTTTGGTCCCAGCCCCACTGGGGGGCCTCTGCCCAACATGTGGAATGCACCTGCATTGTCCTTTAGAAGAATGAGTGGCTGTGGCATTTGTTACCCCCTGGGCCACCTGCCAGCAAGCCCCCAGCAGCCCCGCGGCACTGTGGAAAATTCTAGAGGGGCTGCGAGCCCAGGGTGGCCCCACGGCACCGTGGGAGGTTCTGGGGGGCTGCTGCCTGCGGCACGCACAGCAGTGGGGTCCTCCCGCAGCGCACGTCTGCTCAGGCCATCACTGGCTCTTCAAGGGGTGGCTGTCCCAGCACCAGCAAAGACAAACCTGCCGAGCACGAGAAGCCACAGTCCCCCCGCCCCGCCCCCGGCGGCTGCAGGTGCTCCTGAGAGTCACGCCGTCCCCCCACCGCCCCCGTCCGCCCAGCACCTCTGCTTGCTTCGGTAGCCGTCTGGCGCAGTGACCCACAGCCTCGGTCACCTGGCCCTCGCTGGCCCGCGTGTGGCTGTGGGTCCACTCTGCACCATGGTGCGGAAACCGCGAGAGGTGAGTCCTGCGAAACTGCAAAGCAAGTACTCCACTCACTCGCCGCTGTTCCTGACGGGCACTCAAGCGGGCGAGGTGGCACGAGGGTCCGCTGTCCCCTTCACCCGGCTCACCAGGCTGCGGCGAGCCAGGCGGAGGGGCCTTCTCTTCTGTCACGTGACCGGAGGGACCCAGCCCCACTTGAGGCCACAGACTTTGGCAGAGAGGGAGGCGCTGAAACCATGGGATCACCGGCCCGGGCACCTGGGCTGCTTTTTATGTAACTTTGTCGCCCTGGAGACCCGCCGCAGGCCCCTCGAGCACCCCTGGACTTCCGGCCCGAAGGCCCGAGAGGCAGGAAAGCTGGCGCGCAGCCTGGCCAGCTGTCTGCACCGGCGAGGCGAGCGCCAACGGGAAGGGGGCTCCACTCCCAGCTTCTCCGTGGCTTTGAGGTCGGCCTTAACAGCCGGGCCTCCACCGGGAAGGACATGTACCTGAGTCCCTCTCTTGGGGGGGATGCCGGCCGCTGCAGGCTGTGGCGGGCCTTTCTCCACCACGGACTCCCACGGGCGCCTGGTTTCCTCCCAGCTGCTCTTCCCATCGCTGTCAGGGCCCCGCCGTGGCCTTGATGATTCCGTGCAGCCCTCCTTCTCCCGTCCCAGCTCCCGTGGCGGCTTCCTCCCGTTAGCACTGGCCAGGCCGAGCAGCTGTTACTGACCTTCTCCACGACACCCGTACCCTTATCTTGTTGTTCTCGTGAAAGGTGTGTCTTCCAGGCCCACCCCGGACCCAGTAAGCTGGTAGCTCTGCGCCCACCCCCTAGCCGTGAGCCCGGTCCTCGTATCTTCCAAAGATGTTTCCGTGTCTCAGCCGCCACCATGTCCCAGCCTCAGAGAGGCACCCCAAGTGTGTTCGGGCTGGCTCCACTCTGCTGGGGTGTTAATGCTTGTTACAGATGAATGCCCCCACACCCGAAGTCTCCCCTGCACAGCCCTCTGTACCGCACGCCCCGTCCAAGTCTTCAGACCCGCTCTGGGCGCGACCTTGGCCTCAGCTCCCTGCTGGAACATGTCGGCCCGGAACGGCGTTCCTCCGAGCGTGGGCTGTTCTCTCCAGTGCGGTCCTCAGCACCCCTGCTCAGAGTGAGCTCGCTCCCCGCTGTTGCTCTGGATGCCGGGAGGGAAGGCGGGGCAGATCTGAGGCGGACAAGGGGCATAGGTTGAAAGGTCTGTGAAGTTCTCATCGCTGGTGCCCGTGAGTGTGAGGCTCTTGGAAGGAGGGTCTCTGAAGACATGATCAAGATGTGGGTTAAGGTGAGGGGTACTGCATGCAGGTGGGTCCTACCTGCGGCCACTGGCGCCCAGCCTGGGGGGCGTGAGGAGGGACACAGAGAAGGCCACGTGAAGACAGAGGCAGAGACGGGAGCGACGTGTCTGGGAGCCAAGGAACCACGAGGACAGCCTGCCACACCGGGAGCTGGGGAGAGGTCAGGCACACACGGCGCCTCCAGAAAGACCCCGCCCACTGACCCCATGGTCTGAGTTCGGGCCTCCGGCCAGGGCCACATGCTGGCCATGCGCCCCGCGGCCCGAGGTTCCACAAGGCCTCGGGGGAGGTATTTCCTACGACTGCAGGTAAGGCAGTCCTCTCTGCGAACAAATGCGACACGAAGTGGGAGACAAGACTCCCAGGTGAGCTCACTCACAGTGACCCCAAACCAGGCCTCAGGACGTGCGCCTTCCACTCAGGGCCGCCACCTGAGCACAGAGGACCGTCAAGGCCACCCCTCATTCATCCCCAGGATCTCTCATTTAGGACTGCACCTTCGGCCCAACGGTCAGCACCGTCTGCCTTCTGGTGGAGGCGGCGGGCTTTCACGTGCCGGGGAGGAGGTCCGGCTTTCACGGCGAGCCACACTGGCTATCTACCCCCACGGCGAAGGCTCTGCAGGCCTGTCATCCAGCGAGGGAGCCAACCCCACGCTCACGCCCAGCACACTGCAGTGCCTGGGGTCACCTGAGGAGGGGCCCAGGATGTAGCCGCCAGCCAGTGGGAGTGACGGCAAGGAGGAAAAGGCTGTGGGCGCTGTGTTCCTGAGCGGGCTGGGTACTGGGGGCTGCCCGCACGGATGAGTGTCTTGTGTGCCCCTTCCCGAGGAGACCCCTGAGGACCCATATAGAAGCACCTTCCAAGGACCGGTGCCCGTACCCCAGTGGGGACGCTTGCCCACGGGGATAGTCACTTCTCACCCTTTCAGGCTGCCCTTGGCCGCGCAGCTCAGAGAAGTTCCTGGGGCAGAACAGGGATGGGAACAAGGAGAGCTTCGGAGATAAGACACTGCCCTTGTGCTTGAGGACCGTCCACCCCGCTGCTCCGAAATTAGAGGCGAGGCCAGGGACGTGGCCCGGGGCGCCAGAAGCATCTATGACCAAGAAGTTAGGGGTTTTCAATAAAAGAGATGTAGCCGTTGGGGGCTGAGTAATGTGCTTCTCCCTCTCTTCGGCCTTTCTGAGCACGACTTCCCTTTGGTTGAGAAGTCCTATGATCCCGTTGTCGGCACTGGGGGCGCTGGAACTCGGCCATAAGCTCAGGCAAGGTACTCCGCAGCCCAGGACCTCAACATCCTCTTCTGTAGAATGGGACAATGATGGTACGGACAGTTGTGGGAATTAACTGGTAAGTGCTTGGCCCAGGGCCCCCACCTGCCGGGTTTGGTGGGAGATGAGCCTTGTTAAAGAAGAAATGCAAAAAGGAGGCCACCATCAGTATTTGGGTTTAGATATTCAAAATAGGGTTTGCAGCCCAGAACGTAGCCTCGAAATCCTGCCTGTGTCTTGGAAATTTCCTAGACTCTGTCAGCTCCCACTGGATGCAGGAAGGGCAATTCTAGGAGACTCAGACTTTCTCCTCAGTGTGCGTAGCTCAGGCCCAAGGTCGGCTGTCCTGCTGGGGCAGCTGGGACAGATCTTGAGAAAGGGGGAAAGCTCGGGGTCCTGGCCGTGGGGGCTGCAGGGGGCGCAGGAGGAAGGGGCTGACTGCACACGATGGAATCTGGCGAACACTGGACACTTTGATTTCCAGACAGCTGGCTTATCACGGTATGTGACGTGTGCCACACTCGGAGAAGGGACATATGTGAAGGGCACTCCTGCTCCCAGCTTACACAGGTCAGAGGGGGCGTGGTAGGGCAGACAGGGGGACAGGCCGGGCAGGCTGGCCAGCCTGCTCCTGGGGCCTCTGGGGTGCCTGCCCTGGGCCCACCGAGCTGGGAGGCTGGGGCTCTGCCTGGGCTGAGTACAACCAGGCAGAGACTCGGAAGCGATCCTTCTGGGCGGGCTGCACAGCCCCGCCGGGTCAGGAAGCAACATCCCAAATTCCCACTGTGGATGCCCACAGTTTTCTGCAAGTCTGTCTGCATATCTTACTGGCGGGATGCCAACTGCCTTTCATTCTGGACTCCCTCTTCAAGGAGGTTTGTTGAATGGGCAGTTTGGAATCATCTCCCTCCCAAGAACGGGCAGGTTTTTTTCTGTCCATTATGGAATATCTGGGTGCCCTGAGCTCGGGGTTCGATTCCCGTCATGGAACCCAGCATGCAGAGTGCCTACCTGGCCCCCCCATGTTCTCCTACGGGACTCGGTGCGAATTCACTGTGTTCACACCACTCTCGGCGCCGCGAGCAGTAAGTCCTTCGTCTCTGAGCCAGGACTGCCGTGTCTTCTGACGGTCTCAGTGCGACGGGGGGGCCGCCGCCCCAGGAAGCCCCTCTGCTGTGGGCACAGACAAGGAGTCCCGGGCTCAGCTGCCGGCTCTCGCCTTGCAAACCGCAGGCCTGCCCAGCGGTCACCGCCCGGAGTCTGCCTCAGTCCCTTCCCAGGGCACCCAGACGCATCTCTGGGGAGGGAGGCGAGTCCGTAGAGATGACAGAGACCGAACAGAACCAAGAAGGCTGTTTGTATCCATGAGAAGTTCAGTTGTTTTCCTGCTGCCGAGCGCAGAGCGCACCGGGCTCGGAGGCAGACCAGAGAACACGGAGGAACGGGCACAGAAGCCAGGCGCCCCTCCCCTCCGCATCTGAGGCCGGACTCCCCGTGCGGAGCCTTCCCGGGAGGGCCGCTCGCAGCCCTGGGCTACCCTAGCAGAGGGCACTCCCCTGGGGCTGGCGGGCCACTCCCAGTCCTGCCTGGGACCCGGTGGCATTCACTGTGCCCCTTGGGCCGACACACACCAGGATAAAGGGAAGGACCATGACGGCGGCAGAAACCGCTTGCCATTTCCCGAGAAACGAGCCGGGATTCTGCCCTCCCTGGGCATCCCCACTCCCAAGTGAAGAGCGTGCAGCCCAGCACAGCAAGGAATGACTGCTGGCCACATCCCCGCGTCCCGAGTGTCTCCCGGGCCAGTGCCTCCTGTCCTCCTGAGCCAGGCTACCAGGCTCCACCCCAAAAGGGCCTCACCCCTGCATGTACCACTCCATTTAAAAAATCTGGCAGCCCCTCCTTCCAGACCCCTTTCAGGATGGCCCCTCCCCAGGTGGGCCCCGGTGCACGAGCATCTGAGTGGGATGGCCATGGGCTTCACATCCTATGCCCGAGAGACCCTCCATTTCCCTCCATGCCGAGGACACCCCGAGGCACCCAGCGACCCAGCCGCAGTCCCTGGAACAGTGAGGCCCACCGGGTGACTTTACCTGAGGCTGGTCCCCTCAGATCAACCTTGAAGACACAGCTCTAGGAGCTCCCCAGAGGTGCTGAGGCACTGGGGTACCTGCGGGGGATGCCTGTCGGGTGCTGCTTCTAAGCCTTCGCGTTTCCCCCAGGTGGGTGTGGCAGGAATTAGATGAGGTCCCGTCCTGAGCGCTGTCCTGCCCGGGGAAGGGTCACTGGGGCTTGGCAGGGGCTGTGTGTCACCTCTGCAGATGGCATCTGGGCCCTGCCCATCGGAGGCTGCTGACAGTGACAAGGTCCAGCTTGGGGATGCTGGGGTGCTTTCCAACAAGACGGGGTCTTGTCATCTGCCAACAAGCCAGGCTGCTGGGTCATCTGCTGGTTCGCCGGGGCCACCGGTCCTGCCTCCTTCTGTCTGGGCAGAGCCACTCCTGCTGGCCCGAGTGAGCATGAGCCTAGGCGTGCATGTGTCTGTGTGCAAAATCAGCTCTCAGAGGTCACTGCGGGCTCTGCTCTGCGGCGGGCCGCCTCACCTCCCACCACCGGCCCTGCAGCTCTGGGGACAGACATCTCTGACGCACACATGTCTGCATTTCCAGCTCGTTCTTTACGGTGGCTGGAACGATGAGACGAAAAGGCTTGGGGCCCATATTGTCACCTCGCTTTCTCGAAGGCGGTCCCAGCTGCACCCTCCTCCCAGTCCTTTCCCACGATGGGGAGACGGGATACCAGGCGGTCTGGAAGCCTGTCCCTGGGCCAGTGTACACAGTGCCAGGCTCTGGGGCCCACCGGGGGCCCAATCTCAGTCTTTCAGTAAAAGGCAAAGAAGGGTGTGGAGGGTGGGCTCAGCAAGGTGGAGGCACCAGGCCCACTGTGCCCCCGACACCCGTGGCTGGGTGTGGACAGGCTCCTGCCTGCGTGGACAACGGGCTCAGGCAGGCTGCTGGGGACCGGTCTTGCTCTGTCACTGTGTTTCCCGGTGATGCTTCTAGTTAACTGCAGTTTTCCTGTGGCTAAAATAGCGCCCGCACACAGCCCCACGTTGTGGCATTGCCATGGTGACCGTGGTTTTGGGTGCTGCCTTCTCGAGGCCTGTCGGGCTTGCTTGGGGCTTTAAATATAATCCCAGGCAGTTGAGGGGATTGAAAGCAGGACAGACTCCATTTTCCAGGAGGGGGAGTGTCTTTCCCTCTGTGGTGCCCTGGCCCAGCTTGTCCTGGGCCCGGAGGAGAGGAGAGGAGCTCCACTGGGTGGACACACTCAGCGAGAGGAGGGAGATGGGCCTCGGGGCAATCCTCGCCCTGCACCTGGCCGGTCCTGCCACCAGGGAGGAAGTGCACAGGCCACCCAGACCCTCAGTGTCCTCATTCCCAGAATGGGCCTATGATACCCATGGCCCCCGGATCCTCCCAGGGGCAGGGTGTAGACCGTGGGGGCGCTGATGCCGTCCTGGCTCGTGCAAGGGCACGCACACACAGGGACACACGGTACACCCGCGTGAGGAGCCCCCGGGGACGTCCCACAGGCGCCGCAGAGCCTGCGCACCGGGGCTGGAGCGGGCTGCGTCCTGGGCGGGGCAGGGGGGGCGGGGGGGGGACGCCCTCCGCCCCCAGCTCCCCCCCTCGGCCGCGGCCCCCAGGCGCCCTCTGCTGGGCAGGCGCCGCACTGCGCGGAGGTGGGGGACCGGCCGGCCGGGCGCCCAGCACCTGCGCCCAGACACCTGGGAGGCATGACCTGCCCAGAGGTGGCTCTGCCCCGAGAAACCCTCACCCTCGTCCCGCAGCAACGCCCTCCATGCTCGCGGGTAGGAAACGGTGAACCTGGGGCAGAGAGGGAATGAAGTGGTCACTGGTACAGAGATGGGCACGAATGCCGCTGACACGTTCATCCAGAGACACGCACAAACACGAGACAAAGACACTGCGTTGGCGGATGCACACAACACACACAGACACACACGGAGACAGGCCCAGAAGCCCCCAGGGATGACACGCCTCTCCTTCTCCTGGTTGGGCCCTTCCTCAGTGCCCTGTCCCGGCCCCGCCACCCTCGAGGCCCCTCGGGGTTTGTTCCAGCAGCTTCTACAGCCTCGCCCCGACACCTCCAGACACCCTTGCCCCTGGGGCCGCACAGCCTCAGCGGGAGCCACCCAGCCCGCCCATCCTGCTCCGCGGCACACATCCCAGACTCTCTCCAGGGACCTGGCCAGACCCAGCTCTCTCCAGCAAACTGTCACGTCTGTGACAGTGACAGCGGCCTAAGTCCCTCCCAGCGCACAGTTTCCATGACACAGCCACCACATCTGGCTGAATGCCCCCGAGTCCCCACACCCAACAGGCCCGTGGCCAACATCCGCTGAACAAATTAATGAGTGAGTGAAGTGAATGTTGTCTCTTGAACCAGTTTTTCCAAATCCCATGATCTATGACAAAGAAAGGAAACACCTGCTGCCCCTCTCCTCCCACAGCTGTGCGCTGAGCACACGCCCTGGGCTTCCTGAGACCCTGCGGTGGTCCTCGCTGCCTGGGGCACTCTCACCCCGGGCGGGCGGGCGGGAGGCCCTGACAGCCACCTCTTTCTGGGCAGTCCCACACTGGCACTAATGCAGTCCGTGAGGTCTGATGAGGAAGGCAGCCCTCTGGGTGGGGTTCTGTAGGGAGGTCCCATCGGTAGGGACCCCCACCGAGGCCTTTGCTTGTGTCTGATGAGTCTCACAGAGCATAAACTCCACCTGGTTTTCGCTCTTCCCCTAAAGCATCTTCACGTCATTAGAAAGCATCCTTATAAAGAACACTCACGGAAGAAAAGCAGAGGACAAGGTAGGTGGGGCATGGCCGCCCTCCCTCTACCAGTGCTGCAACTGCTCGGGGACTCAATGACAAGAGAGGGTTGTGACCTCCCAGTGGGGTTTGTCGCGAGGGGAGGGAGGCAGGGCAGCAGAGTTCTCCTCTCCTGACACCCTTCTGTGATGCTGAAGATTTACGGCAAGCCTCTATCACTTTTACAATCCCTTTTAAAAAGCCCAAACCTTCGTGTTTTTTCATTTTGGGAATAATAAATGTCATTATGAAAGCACATGAGATGTTCACAGGGAGAGCTGGGAAACACAGAAGCTGCTCAGAGGTGGAAGGGACCTGCCTTCAGCCCCAGGGCCTTTGGCCGGTCTTCCTGGGCGACCAAGGCCCCCTGCCGCCCTGCCCTCCTCCGCCCCCTTACTTGGCAGACTGGGGAGGCAGGAGCTCAGCCAGCGCAGGGGCTGGTGCTGGCAGCTCTGAGGGGTGTCCGCGCACTCAGTCCCTCCCTCATTCGTTCCACAATGTGCCCGACACCCAGACACAGTGGGGGCATGGCGGCGGCCTCTGCAGCCTGGGTCCCAAGGCCTGGCACGCGTGGGGCCGGGAGTGGTTGGAAAATTCAGGGACAACACAGGTGCCTGTTGCTGGGGCTCGGGGCCTGTGGGGTCACCTGCCGGCTGGTCAGGGCCACGCCCTCTATCCTAGGGGCCTTCACGGTTGTGGGCGGTGGCCGTGCACCCTCTGGAGACTGTCCACAGGCCTGGTGGGCAGGGGGACCCCATTGTTTTGCTGTTTTGGGGGGCAGGTTGCAAAAACCAAAGTCCTCCGCTCTTGGGGACAGTCCCAGGGCCTCAGATAAGTTTTCTAGGCATAGCAGATGACTCATGAGTCCTCTCCGGGGCCTGGGACCAGATGTGTAGGAGACTCAGGGTGGACCCTTCCCCTGGCTCTCCTCCGAAAATAGGCCCCCCTTCCCCCGGCCCTCCAACTCTGCAGCTTCAGGCCCTCCTCCTGACTTCTGTCCCCGGGATCAGGGTGCCGTGGTACCAGACGTCGCCGGTCCCAGCTTCCAGGACAGAGGCTCCACGTGTCAGCTCAGATTTGCAGGTGAGGTCAGTCCCCACAAAGGTACCAGGAACCTCGAGGCTCCTCCCGCCCCAGCAAAGGCTTCCCTGGTTAGAAAAAGTTCTGGGGCCGGCCGCGGGCTGTTGTGTGGTGCTGCACGTCCAAGAACTGGTCACGCGGTGGGATGGACACCCGCCGGCCCTCCTGCTGCCACCTGGCTGCGGGCATCAAGAGCTGGCCTCGCCGCTTCCTGCCCTGCCTGTGAGGCCGGAAACCGGAACACCAGGGAGATGCTGTGGGTTATCAAAGGACATTCGGAGATGGCCTGTGCCCACTGACATGCAAACTTGCTCTTCTCCACCAGTCAGGACCTCCCCAGGCCATGTGTCGGGCTGGGCTCTGGGCAGTCAAGGGGGCAGGGCCACAGCGCTGGGCATGTGCTGGTTGAGGGGCCTGACACGGAGAGAGGTGCATCCCACACACACTTGCCTCCTCGGTGCTGCTCCTGTGGCAGATTCCTGCTCAGCCCCACGGGCACCACACGGCTCCCCTAGCCTGGCAAACCCTTGTACCCCATCCCCTTCGTGCCCAACTGGCAGTCACAGAGTTCTCTGCGCCCATGCTGGGGCTATGGAGGAATCATCTACGGCGGGGAGAGGGGGACCAGAGTAATCCAGGCTTCAGGGATATTAAGTGGAGACTCAAAGGAAGTATGGGTCTAGGCAAAGGTTCTTCTGGGAGAGGGATACCAGCATGTGCAAAGGCCCTGAGGCAGAGGAGGCAAAGTGGCCATGTATCTGGAAGGGAATGAGACAGGATGAGGATGGTGGGAGATGCAGGTAGAAGGGAATGGGGCCCCAGATCCTTAAGGGTCTATGGGCTTTTCCTAAGAACAGTGGGAATCACCAGGGTTTGAACTCTAGATTGACGGGCATGAACTAACTTATGTTTTTAAGGGAACTGGAAGCTGCTGCATGCGGCTTGGACCACTGGTAGTGATGGAGCTGGTGGGGCGCGGCAGGAATCTGGGAACATGCTGAAGCTGGGGCCACCGGGGTTTGCAGATGGAAGCGTGTGGGGTATAAGAGGGAAAGGAGCGGTGCCTGGGTGGCTCAGAAAGCATCTGCCTTCCGCTCGGGTCACGGTCCCAGGGTCCTGGAATCGAGCCCCACATCAGGCTCCTTCCTCAGCGGGGAGCCTACTTCTCCCTCTCCCACTCCCCGTCCTTGTGTTCCCTCTCTCTCTTTCTCTCTGTCAAATAAATAAAAATCTTAAAAAAGAAAGAGAGAGAAAGGAAAAGAAAGGAGGTTTTGAGCTGAGTGAGGTTGAGGTCGGCTAGGGTGGGGGTGTGGGTGGGGGGAGGTCAGGCTCAGCAGGAGTGCAGGGAAGCGCCCTAAGTGAAAATGAGATGCTGCGGGCCAGAGGCATCTACTATTGAGACCAGGGGGATGCAGCAGAGGGAGATGCGGGGGCTTAAGGCAGAGAGCAGTACCCTAGGGCAAGAGCTTCTAGGAGGGGCCAGACCCCTGCCAAGGGCCAATCAAGAAAAAGTCTAAGAACTCACCATTGTATTCAAAACACAGGAGCTGGTGACAACAGGTGCGGTGTGGGGGGGTGCTCTAGAGGAAGTAGCAGGAGGTGGGGTGGGATGGGGACAGCCCACTCTGGCACTTTTGTTGTCAAGAGGAACACAGGTGGGGGCAGCTGCAGGACCTTAAGTGGATGAGAGGTCGGCTTTCAACAGGCTTCTCTGGGTCCATCTCTAGGGAAAACACGAGTTCCATGACCGTGACAGTCCACTTGGTTCTCCAGGCTCACCCCAGGGCCTGGTCCCCAAGAGGCACCAGGAGGCGTCTGGGGAATGGGAATGTGAGTACTGGAAGCCCTTCTGATTGTCCAGGTGAGGCATGAAGGCTTGGTGAGGCCTGGAGGCCCCGGCCAGAGGTTGCAGCTGGGTGGTGTGGGGAAAGGGAGGACGAGAGTAGTGCCAACCGGAGTCTGGGGTGCCCACCTGGTGCCCAGGTGAGGTCCTAGAAACGCAGATTTGGGCCCTGGATGCCGCCCCTGAGGGTCGTGCATAGTTTTCAGATTGAGTGCCACAGTTATTAAGACCCACGGAGGTTGGAAATTCAGTAATGAAGGTCACGGGCGACGTGGGCAAATGCGGTGTCCTTGTCCGGGCCAAGAGGCGAACTGGAACAGAGGGAACCGCCAGCTAGTGTAGACAAGACTTCCGTGCAACAGGATCTCGGATTCCGCAAGGGGAGGAGAGCAGCTGGGGCCGAGGGAACCAGCTGAGCCGGACGGTACCCGCGAGGTTGGCTGGGTTCTCTGCTCTCGCCCCCCAAGTCATCGGCGACCCTTTCCCACTGTCCCCTAGACCAGCGGTTCTCGGACTCGCGCTCACCTCCGGATTACACAGGGTTCGCACCGACTGCTGGAGTTTCGGTTCCGTGGGTCCGGGCTGGGGCGCCCGAGGTAGCTTGCATTTCCAACAGGTTCCCGGGGCGCTGCAGCGCAGGGGCCCCACCTGAGAAGCGCGGTCCCCGGAGCTCACGGCTCCTAGGGGCGCGCGCTCCGGGCCGACCGGGCACCGCCTCCGGTTGCCGGGCAGAGCCGGGCCGCGCGCGCCTCCATTGGCCGCAGGTGGGCCGCGCCCCGCCCGACAGGTAGTCCGCCCCGCGCGGAGCCATTGGGTCGCCGCCGCGGGGACCCCCGGGGATTGGCCCAGGTAGCGGCCCCGCCTCGCCCTCATTGGCCGCAGGTGCCACCGCCCCCGCCCCGGGACCGCCTGTCCCGCCGATTGGCCGCCCGCTGGGCCTCCGGTCGGCCATGTTCGGACCACCCCCCGCCCCCCACCCCCGCCCCCGGGCCTGACGCCGGGATTCCGTGCGCGCCCCTCGCGCGTCCCCGCCGGCCGTGCCCCCGTCCCGCCCCGCCAGCCACCCGAGTTCCGCGGAGTTGGCCGGCCGCACGCCCCTGGGTCCCCGCGCCGCGCGCGCCCTTCCGCGTTCCGCCGCCCGCCCCACCTGGCGCCCCGGCCGGCCGCTGGGTCCCCGCGCCATGGCCCGAGCGCCCGGGGCGCGGCGCTGACGGCGGCCGGCGGAGCTCGCCATGCCCAGCAGGACCGGCCCCAAGATGGACGGGAGCGGCTGCCGCGTCCGCCTGAAGGCGCACTACAGCGGGTGAGCGCCCTGCGCCCGACGGGGGCGCCGGGGGGCCGCGGGCAGAGCCGGGCGCGGGGAGGCGGCCCGCACCGCGCCTGCCGTCGGGGACCGTGTCGCCGCTTCTGCGGCGCGGGAGGGAGGGGACGGCGGGGCCCGTGCGGGCCCAGGGGCGCCCCGGGAGGTCCTGGCGCGCCGTCGGCGTAGAGGCGGCCCGGGACGCGGCGGGCGCTCCAGGCGCTCGCGGGAAAGAGCGCGGGGTCGCCGGGTCCCCGGGTGCCCGCGGCCGCGCCGCTCCCTCCCCGCCCCGGCGAGGTTGTCCCGGCTCGCGAGGCGCCGCGCTGACAGGATTCGCTGCAAAGTTCACGTTAAGGCCACAAACCTGTAAGGACTAAATTTTTTCAAATGAAACTCCGGGCAGAGTTTTAAAACTCGGAGTTTCCTAAACTTTTCCCAGTTCACCCGTCCAGAGGGCTACATTTAATGAAAGTTTAACGACGCAGGGGAAGTTTAGGTGCAGTGAGCACCCGCGGTGGCGCGAATCGGCCGTCTGGGGGGTCCGTGCAGGTCTCCAGGCGCAGCTCTGTTGGGACCGGATCTCTCGGACTCCGCTCAGCTCGCCCAGCTCGCGGTAATGGGGCGAGCGGGCACTTCCCAGGGGCCAGAGCCCGGGAGCGCGGGGCAGCCGTGTGTTGCGGCGGCGCCCCGAGGCCGGATCCTGTTGCCGCCCCGAGCATGGCGAGAGCGCAGCACCTCTGCAGCCCGTGGTGTGGCCTGGTGCGTCCCCCAGGCTGAAGAGGGACGGGGGCTCTTGACTTCGCCGGGGCACCTTGTTAGGGGTCTACGGTGGGAACTCTCTTCCTTTCTGCCAGCCTCACGTGGGTCACCTGGGAGCTGGCTCCCTGTGGGAGAGGTAGTGAGGGGCTCTATGGGGTCGAATGAGTTCTGGGGGAGGGATGGCCAGCCCCCTAGAAGAGGTCCCTGAGTCCTGTCTCCTGGCCTGGAAGGGTTGTTCGCCCTGCTACAACCGGTTCTCAGACCCCCCCCAGGGCCAGAGCTTCCTGGCTTGCTGGTTGGTGAGCTGTGTGGAAGGCCGGCACCACTCCAGACCGTCCTCTTCCCATCCAGAAATCGTGGGATTAAGCAATAAGCCACTCTGTGAAAAATCAGAATTGCTCCTCAGTGAGAGGAAGTCCACACCCCAGCAGCCCAGGGCGGGTGGGGACCAGACCCCGCAGGCTGCCCCCAGGGTGGGTGCAAGCAGGCACCTTCAGGCACTGAGGGGAGGGATGGGGGCAGGCAGGGCGGGTCTCAGGCAAAGTTGACTGGAGCCCTTGGGAGTTCTGGGCTGGGCCACCGCTGCCCCCACCCTTGCCCCTGACTTCGGCCTCTGGAGAGCGCTTTTGTTACCACCAGTAATGTGACCTGCTGCGTCTAGTTTCCTGGGGTGGCTGATGAGGCCCCCACTCATCCTATTCCTTCTGTTTTCTACCTCCTCCTCCCTCCCTCCCTGATTCCCTTCGTTCCCTCCACCCCCTTTCCCCTTGCTTTCACTCTCCTCCTCTCCCCACCCTTCCCCTCCCTTTTCCTCTCTTCCTCTCCTTCCTCCCCTTCCTCCCACACTCTTCCTTTATCCCTCTGTGGTGGTACCAGTCCTCATTTCCAGGCTGCCCTGGGGTTCCTCACCAGCCCCACCTCCCTCCTGCTACCTCTGCCCTGGTCCCTCTCCCAGGGGACTTGAAACCTGCCCCTCTGGGTTGGGAGGGCTAGGCCTCAGCGCCCACTGTGAGCCACCTCGTGGGTCCAGACCAGTGCAGTTCTGTCTCTGGAGGGGCTGTGCCGCCCTCTCACCGCTGGGAGGTTGTTATTGGATAGCAGGGCTGAGGTGGAAGGTCAGACCCATTGAAAATGCCATTCTGAAAAATAGGACGTCCCCAGCTTGGCCCCTGGGGGGGCTGCCGACGCCAGGTCTAACAGGGTCCGAGCGGGGGCCTGCAGCACCTGTGTTTCGAGGGGATTTCCAGGCGATGCACACTGGGCGTTGGAGACCCTCCTTTGCCAGCTTGAGTCTCAGATGCCCCTGCTTCTGAGCTCACAGGCGCAGCCACTGGGGTCTTCCCTCTCTCCAGCGCAAGCCTGGGCTACTGTTTGCACCATTAGCTTTGGGGGGAAGGTGTGATGAAGCCAGTGGTCTTAAGTAGAGTGCACTGTGTCCGTTCACTCCCCCCTAGCCCCCCACACCGCTCCTGTGGGACCTTTGAATTTGAACCTGGCCCCTGCCGGGCTTCCGCTGTCTGTGCTTTCTGCTGCCCCTGCCTCATTCTTACCGCCCCCGCCCCTCCCATTAGGTGCACCCACTCGCGGGTTGGAGCTTTACTTTCTGTGCAGTTCATCGTAGTGACAAAAGCAAGATTGTGGCCAGTGGTTCTACTGGGGGGGCCTGTGATCTTTTGTTTGGGAAAATCTTCATTTGTGTAATCGATAACTCAGTCAGTATTTAATTGATACGAATGTGCTCCTCGGTGACACATGTGCATCCTCTTTGCCCCAGGGACATCCTGATCACCAGTCTAGATGCAGCCATGACCTTCGAGGAGCTCTGTGAGGAAGTGAGAGAAATGTGCAGTCTCCATCAGGGGCACCCACTCACCCTCAAGTGGGTGGACAATGAAGGTAGAGCCCTGCTCTTCTGTCCGTCACACTGTAAATCTCTAAATCTTCTGTTGTATCAAGTCAGGTCAGCCCCTCCATGGGGAGATTTAAAATTATGGAATTAAGCTAGTTAGCAGTCACCTCCCCTGGTAAGGGTGCTGGCGATCACTTCCTGGAAAGGCTGGTCAGAAAGGGAGCTGGTTTGGGGGGTGGGGAAGGGCCAACTGGGAGGGGCCTGCAGGGTCTCTGTCCCCACCTGGGGCCAGCCCCTGCCCTCCTTCCCTGCTCTTCCTCTCTCTCGCTTTCCGGTGGGCGATTTGGAAGGATAAGCTCTTTCCTACTTCATCTTCTCAGGGAGAGCTGGAGGGTAAGTAGCTAGGGCCCCATAGTGTCCTTCCCCCTCTCCCTCCTTCTCTCTCAGTCAAACACGTCTGAGAAAGCTGGGGGGTGAGGACGCGGTCCAGCTGCCGACGAGGACATGGGAGCAGCCCCCTGGGGCGTTGGTTCTGTGCGTTTCTGTGTTCCTCTCCAGGATGGGGGCAGAGAGCCTTGTCTTTCATCTAGGACTAACCTAGGAAGAATGTCCTTCATCCTGTCCAACCAAGAACGTTAGCAGGGTGTAACTCTGGGGGTGGGCTTCTCGGGGCTCGTTCCGGGGGATCCGCCGGTTCGGATGTGGCCCCTGGTCCCACGAGCCATTCTTGGGTCTCCCAGCCCTGTAGTGGGCATCTGGTCAGGAGCAGCCAGACTCTGCTCTTTGCCACCCTGAGTCGGACCCCTTTGCCTCAGGCCTGCGGCGGCTTCCGTGACATCTCTTACCCCGTCTAGGTGACCCCTGCACCGTGTCCTCCCAGATGGAGCTGGAGGAGGCCTTCCGCCTGGCCTGTCAGCGCAGGGACGAAGGGCTCATCATTCACGGTCAGTGGCAGCTGGGGGGGGGGTCCTGTTGGGGTCTCGGGGGATGGGAGCCCAGCATGGTTTCCAGACCCCCAGGGGGCCTAGAAAACACATGAGGATCATGGTTTAAGATCTTAGGAGTCCTGAGAATTTAAGGATGCTGAATATAGTGCAGTTTGGCTTTGTTTCTTCTCTCTTACATCTTATTAACCCAAATAAAATTGCTGTGGCTGGTAAAGAGTCAGAAAATCTCCTTCCCACTGGACACTGGTGCCTGGGTTCTCATTGTCCCCGTTCCCTGGAGGCTGGCAACACTGGGTGTGTCACAAGCCTGGGCTCTCTCGCCGGCCTCCACCTTTTCGGAAGCCAGAAGGGTCCCAGCCCATAGCGGATGAGGGCAGGTGGAGGAGGGAACACTCGGTACACTCAGGGTGGACGAGACCCTCCCTGTGCCTGTCTCCTGGCTCACAGCTGTCCTCGGAGGAGCTCAGAGCTGCTTTATAGATTGAGCACGGGAAATATGAATTATCACGATTTCAGGGTAGTCTAAACTGGGGGTTTCAGGCTGCCCCCGAGCACTCTTGGGGCTTTTTGGGGTATGTGAGTGTGGCTCCAAGCAGCCACATCTGCATTCACTCCTGTGCAGCCTAGACTCGCGGCTGGGCTGGGGGGCAGGAACAGCTGAGCTCCCAAGCAGCAGGGCTCTGGGGGGCCATATCCTCCCGGGGCGGGGCCCGTGTGGGCTGCACGATCCAGCTTCTGCAGGTCTGGGTGTAAGTGGGGTTTGCCCCGAGAGCCCTCGTCCAGCCTGTGTTCTTGATCCTGGTGCTTCCCATAGCCGGTGTTACTGTCTAGATAAGGAAGTGGTTGCTTCAGCTAAGATTTAATACTTCTTAAGCTCCTGTTTTAATAATCGATGAGGGAAGCCCAGGGTGTATTTTAAGATACTTAATTTTGCACTGCACCTTGAGTGTGAAACAGAATTTAATGTGCTTTCAAAAGCCCGTTTCCAAGTGGGTGCCGCTCCTAACTTGCCGTGTTAATTTCCTGCTGTGAGCCAGGAGGCCTCCCCGGGCAGCTCTGGTCTGGGGCCCCCCACGGCTTTCCCCCCAGAATTTGTCAGTGCATTTCGAAGTCCTTTAAAAGGCGGCTTGGGCTTCCACGGTATGGCCACAGGGGTGTCCCCTCAGAGCAGGCTGGGGGGCAGTCGGCTTTGTGTGGAGGCCCGTCTGGTCGGCTGATGGGTGTGGGACCTTCCGTGGCTGTGCTCGGTGACAGACTGCTCTTTCTCTCCCTCTGTGCAGTGTTCCCCAGCACCCCCGAGCAGCCAGGCATGCCTTGTCCGGGAGAAGACAGTAAGTACTGACCTCTGACTCGCACCGCACGCTGGGGCTTGGATTCTCGATCCGTGTGTCAGGAGGGTGCAGACTGCGTGTCTTCTGTGGCCCATGGCTTCGGAACTGGTGTCCTTGCCAGGCAGCCGAAGGCAGAGTGAGCGGTTGATGGGCGCTGACGTCGGGTTTCCGCGGGCGCAGCTGCCTTTCGTGGGGTGTGTGCCCAGGCCAGTGGGGGCTGCCCTCGAGACGCCGGCCTGGTTCGCTGGCACCGTGGGGAGAATCTCCCTGAGGAGGGAAGGGCCCCGGCATCTGCCCCAGCCACCCTGAGACTTGGCCCTGTGCCCTCTCTCTGGTCCCTGCTGGCCCCTAGGGACGCGGTGGGAGCGTCCGCTTCATCTCCATGTAGGTCTCTTGATATGGGATGTAGTCCCAGGAGCGGTGGATCCCGAGCAGAGCTTCTGACCTCGTCCCAGGGACCGTTAGACCCCAAGCAGGCCCGAGCCGTTGGGCCCCACTCTGTCCTCGAGGGCACAGTATCCACATGGGGCTTAAATTGCTTGCCAACAAGCGAGACCCTCTGGCCTGGGGCTGTGCTGTCCCCGTCATGGGAGCTGGGACCTCGGGGGCCAAAGTGGCTGCTTGTCTGGTGCGGGAGCCTGGCTGATCCCGGAGCAGACCCCAGCAGAGGCCGCGTGGAGCTCGTGTCGCCCCACTGCGCCCTGCGGAGATGGTAAGTGGGCAGTTGTGTGTGTCAGTCTTGCGTTTAGGAAAGTGGTGCGGCTGAAGAGAGATCTGGGGGCCCTTAGTGTTGAGAGTGTAGAAAAGAGAGTGGCTGGTATTGGTTTCTGGCCTTGGGGCTCCCAAAGAGGAGAGGAGACCCTGAAGGAGCAGCCAGCCGGGCCATGGGCCACGTGGACTGCGGACCCCTGACTGATGAGGCCAGAAGGGCTGGTGGCCATGGCCAGCCGATACGCAGTGGGCAGAGAGGCAGTTTCGGGGAGAGGATAAGGAGGCACGGGGACACATTCCTTCCCTTAGTCCTGTGCATGCAGCACTCAGGCTGGGTGAGGGGCTGCAGGCACCCCAGGACCTCCTAGCTGGGAGGCAGATGACAGGCCTGATAAATATGTGCATGTTCCTTGTCAGGCAGCCATCAGTGTAGGGGGGAG
>PITA01028297.1:0-19602 GCA_004023965.1 Spilogale gracilis
AAAAAAAAAAACAAAAAAAACTCTGTAATAGGCCAGGAGTTCCTTGTCCTGTCCAAAGCTGTTCAGGGTCTCCTCAAAACCTGTAAAATAAAGGCCAAATTCCCAGGCGCCTGGGTGGCTTAGTGGGTTAAAGCCTCTGCCTTTGGCTCAGGTCATGATCTTAGGGTCCTGGGATCTAGGCCCACATCGGGCTCTCTGCTTGGCGGGGAGCCTGCTTTCTCTTCTCTCTGCCTACCTGTGATCTCTCTCTCTGTCAAATAAATAAATAAAATCTTAAAAAAAAAAAAAAAAAGGGCCAAATTCCTGAACTTAACATCCAAAACTGTCCACAATCTGGCTTCTGACATATTTTTCTGATCTTTTCTATTACTTCCTCCCATCTGAAGCCTCCAGTGCAGTCTGGCTTTACTCTGGGCCCTGACCTCTGTTCACACAGTTACTTTTCCATTCACCCTTCCCAAATCTTGCTTCATTTAAAAACATAGACTCCAAGTTGTTGTTTAATGGATAGATTCAGTTTTGCAAGACGAAGAGTTCTGGAAGTTGGTTGCACAACAGTGTGAATGTACTCAACACTGCTCAATTGGACACTTAAAGATGGTTAAGATGAGAGGCACCTGGGTGGCTCAGTCCATTGGGCGTCTGCCTTCAGCTCAGGTCATGGTCCCCGGGATCCTGGAATCGAGCCCTGCATGGGGCTGCCTTCTCAGGGGAGAAGTCTGCTCCCTCCATGCTTCTCCCAGCTTGTGCTCACTCTCTCTGTCAAATAAATAAAAATCTTTTTTTTAAAGATTTAATTTATTTGAGAGAGACAGAGTGAAGGAGAGCATGAGGGGAGGTCAGAGGGAGAAGCAGAGTCCCCGTGGACCTGGGACCCCAATGCGGGACTTGACTTTGGGATGAGGACCTGAGCTGACGGCAGTTGCCCAACCAACTGAGCCACCCAGGCGCCCGATAAACAAAAATCTTAAAAAAAAAAGGGGGGGGGGGAAAATATGGTTAAGATGGTCAATTTCATGTTATGGGTATTTGATCCCAATTAAAAAAAAAAAAAAAAAGACTCCAGTGCTAGTCCCCCAGTTCTTCCTTAACCATCCCTCTCTCTCCTCTGAACTGCTAGAGCTCTTATCTTTGTAACTCACAAGGCTTTCCACCACATACAATCTTACAAGTGTTTCATAACAATTCATTTGCCTTCTCTCTCGCCACCACTTTGGCTGCACACACTTTAAGAGCGGTAAATATCTGAGACGAAATGCCTGGCCTCAGAACAAAAATCAAAGCGCACAGAAAATGACAAACCACAGTGGCTGCTTTCATGTTAAAAATATTTATTTTTCTAAAAGATCACACAAAAGTTGAGAAGAGAAAGGTTGTCAACTAGCCTACATCAAAATCTGGGCTGAAAGGACGAAGAGCTGCCTAAAGAAGCTGGTGGCCGAGCGAACTGCAGAGATCGGGGGGCCAATGGGACCAGGGGCCTGGGTCAGCCACACTCACAGACAACACTGGCGTGCGGCGGGGCCAGCACGGCTGCTGGCTCCCATCGTTCCTCCTTTTCGGGAAGAGAGAAGCAGGAGCTCACTCCTTAGACATGTTCTTGATGGTCTTGTGCTCCTTCATGGCCCTTTCCCAATCGGTCCCGTTGAACTCCTCAATGACCACGCTCCGCACAGTGCCCTCATCCAGGCAATGTGGGGCAATTCCTGGGGGAGGTGACAGAGAAAGGAAGATCCCAGGTGTGAATGAGAGCGGGTACCGGGCTGCCTCACAGACACACCCACACCTGCAAGCATCCGTAGCAATCACTGTTAAAGCTTATGACCCCAGAAGGTCAGTTTCCTAGCTCCCTTTCCTTCCTGGGCCGTAGGGGTCAGACTCCCTAAACCAGGCATGCCAGGGCTGGAGAGCTCTCGGTAACAAGCTGAGAGCACAAAGTACCAAGATTCAAGCCTTCTAGAACAACCTCAGACTGGCAGTGTGAGGAATTCACCAGCCTTGTCCACAGTTTCAGTAGAACCTTCTAAGTATTAAACACCTGCCTGGCTTCATACGATTTTCTACCTTCCACAAGCCTTTCTTGATTCTTAAGGCAGATAGGAAGGCCTCTCCAGGTGGCAGATAAGGAACACACAGAAGCTGCTGAAGAAGTGGGGTGGGGAGGAGGCCCCTGGCTGGCTCAGTCTACGGAGCTCGCGACTCTTGATCTCAGGGTCGTGAGTTCAAGTCCCATGCTGGTTATAGAGACTGCTTTAAAAAAATTTTTTTAGGGCACCTGGGTGGCTCAGTGGGTTAAAGCCTCTGCCTTTGACTCAGGTCATGATCTCAGGGTCCTGGGATCAAGGCCCGCATCGGGCTCTCTGCTCAGCAGGGAGCCTGCTTCCTCCTCTCTCTCTGCCTGCCTCTCTGCCTGCTTGTGATCTCTGTCTGTCAAATAAATAAATAAAAATCTATAAAAAAAAATTTTTTTAGGGACACCTGGGTGGCTCAGTTGGTTAGGTATCTGCCTCCAGCTCAGGTCATGATTCCAGGGTCCTGGGATCAAATCCCGCATCGGGCTCCCTGTTCAGTGGGGAGTCTGCTTCTCCCTCTGACCCTCCCCAGTCTCAATATTCTCTCAAATAAATAAAACCTCTCCCTCTGCCCCCTGCTCGTGCTCTCTCTGACAAATAAATAAAATCTTAAAAAAAAAAAAAAGAAAGACACACGATTTCTTGACTGCTACTTTCCACACCGCAACTAGTATCACTGGGAACAACCATCTGAAGGCTGTTTACCCCACTCATATCCAAGTTGGACCTGAAGAGGAGGAGCTAGGGGATTCTCACTGTTTATATTTTAAAGAAACTGAAAAAAAAAATTTTTTTAATGGCATCTTTTTTATCAGCATTATCAATACTCCTCACTCTTGCCTCCTTCACTCCCTGAACCTTCCTAGGGGTGAAAATTCCCTCCCTACCACCTTCCTCCCAACCAGGCCCATCCCATCTCTTCCGTCTACAGCTCAATGTCAGCCCCCAGCGACCAGCAAATGAAGGCAGGATCTGGATGCATGACCACAGCCAACTGTGGCTGAACAGCCCTGTGCTTCTAAGACCCTCACATGCATGGGCCCAGCCAAGCAAGAGGCAGCGAGGTAGGCCAGCGCCCAGCCTAGCAATGGGCGAACGAACCCAGCACAGCTGCAGGTGTCCCCGTGTCCCCTCGGCGCGGGCAGCCGGGCCCCTTCACTCACCAAAGCCTCCAGGGTTGGAGCGCGGAGTGTAGAAACTCTGGACGCCACACCTCTTACAGAAGGTGTGCTGGGCCTTGTGCGTGTTGAACGTGTATGTAGTTATGTTCTCGGCTCCCTGGGAGGGAACGGGGAAAAGAGATGTTCTCCTTTTCCAAAGGGATTTTTTTTTTGGTACATCAAAAAAATTAAATCTTTTAAAAGGCTCCATAGGGAGGGGACACCCTTTTGCAGGGCTCTGCGGGTTATGAGGACATGTCCAGTCTCCCACAGAGATAGAGGCGTCTCAAGGACAGGGACCCGCCCACGTTGCCCAGAGCCAGGTCAGGCCGGGGCACGGCAGCTGGCCGCTTCTCTTGGTGAAGTGCACACAGGACGACTCAGCCTGGAGCTGTCCCAGGCCAGGCCAGGCCAGGGTGTGAAAACAAAAATGCCTGCCTCCCAGGCCTCAAAGGGGAGACAGGTGACCTAGCAACGGGCTTGCCATGTCCCTGAACAGCACTGCCCAGGATCTGAAGACAACTATTAACTATCTTGAATTCACATACAAAGGACAAACTAGGAAAAGAATATTTGCCAGACATCACGGCCACAAGGCTCATTTCCTTAATGGAGAATATAAATGGGAAACTGGGCAAAATGACAGAGAAGAAGGAAAAAAAATTACTCTTTCACCTATGAAATGATAGGCACACTCAGAAACGGCATTGCGGTATTTTTTTTTCACTGTCAGGAGGATGCAAGCAAATAAAAAGTTGGTTATCTTGGTACTGAGAATGTAGACAAACTCTCAAGTATCAGTCACAGGAATATAAACTGATGAAATCTGGCAACTTCTACCAACATTTTAAAAGTGTACGCATCCTTTAACATAGCAATTCCACTTCTAGGAGTTTATCCTGCAATCATACTTCCATTCGCATCCAGTGACACAGACATAGATATTCTAGCACGGTTTAAAACAAGGCTAAAGACTAGAAAAAAGGGGTGCCTGGGTGGCTCAGTTGGTTAAGCGACTGCCTTCGGCTCAGGTCATGATCCCGGAGACCTGGGATCGAGTCCCACATCGGGCTCCCTGCTCGTTGGGAAGCCTGCTTCTCCCTCTCTCACTCCCCCTGCTTGTGTTCCTCTTTGGCTGTGTTTCTCTCTGTCAAATAAATAAAATCTTAAAAAAAAAAAAAAAAAGAAAAGAATAAAAAGACTAGAACAAACTAAAGACAGCTGTCAATAGAAGACTGGTCAAAGCAATGATGGACACTCATGAAATTGGGACACTCTGAAATTTTTAAAAAGAATGAGACAGTTCGGGGCGCCTGGGTGGTTAAGCCTCTGCCTTCAGCTCAGGTCATGATCTCAGGGTCCTGGGATTAAGGCCCGCATCAGGCTCTCTGCTCAGCAGGGAGCCTGCTTCCTCTGCTCTCTCTGTCTGCCTCTCTGCCTACTTGTGATCTCTCTCTGTGTCAAATAAATAAAATCTTAAAAAAAAAAAAATGAATGAGACAGTTCAGGGTGCCTGGGTGGCTCAGTCAGTTAAGTCTCCAGCTCAGGTCACATCCTGGGGTCCTGGGATCGAGTCTTGCATTGGGCTCCCAGCTCATGGGGAGCTGCTTCTCCCTCTCCCTCTGCCCCACCCCCATGTCCTCTTTTTCACTGTTCTCTAATAAATAAGAATTTATTTTAAAAAGCTGAAAAAACAAAAACACATAAAATCACTCCTTCAAGAAACTGGGGCCAAGCATGATGCTACAGGGCAACAATGCACCGATAAGCAGCAGGCCCAAGGAGGAAGAAAAGGGCAGAAAGTACCAATTCCGAGACCCAGGAGCTTAAGGCTGTACCTGATGGCACCTTCTGGAGCCATCTGTCACAGGCATTCAGGGGCAAAGCTGAACTAGGGCCACAGCCTGCAGCACGCTTCCAAGGAGAACACACCGGCATTTTCTGGGTTTATGGGGAAACAGGGAGCAGTGGGGCCCAAGGGTCGCCCTCATCCACCAGGCACCCCCACAAAGGATCAAGGGGCAGACAAAGAAAAGGAGACAAAGTGGCCTCAAGTGTCTGGCATTAAATCTCACCCACTAGGAGAGATCAGGACTTACACATTCCTTCACTCAGCTGGTGGTTCCTTCCAGACACTGAGTGCCTATTCAACGCCAAGCCTGAGAGGCCAGGAGCTGGTCAGATGTGGCAAAAGATGGTACTCGGAGACCCCAGCAATATCATAGAGGGGACAGGCGTGGAAACACAGCATTACGGCAAGGCATAGCAAAGTGTGTCATACCACAGCGGGGGCAAAGGGAACCCAGAATGGAATGAAAGCCCCAGCCCACCCCATATTAGCAACAGGGTACCAAAAACCTTTACTTTTCTTTTTTTTCCCAGATTTTATTTATTTGTCAGAGACAGCAAGAGCACACATAGGGAAAGCAGCAGAGGGAGAAGCAGGCTCCGTGCTGAGCAGGGAGCTGGACGTGGGACTCAAATCCCAGGATCCCAGTTCAAGCCAAAAGCAGACACTTCACAGACTAAGCCACCCAGGCACCCCAAAAGCTTGTAATCTTTGACCAGCGATTTTATTTCTAAGAAAACTGATCTGAAAGAAGTAACTTATAAATTATCAGAGATTTATGCATAGGGAGGTTCATCACAGTGTTGTTTATATTGGGGAAAAAATGGCACCCAACCTAGAAGTTCAAACATAGGAAACTGCTTCTGGTATTCACATAACAAAATATGCTGCAGGGGGAAAAATGCTCCAAGTACAGGAATAACAGCATAAATAAATTAGGAAATGATTATGGGGGAGAAAGAGATTCGGGGACTGAGGAGCAATGGAGGGAAGACTTACTTCGTACCTTTCAAAATCTGTACCAAGCACAAAAAAACTCCCCGAAATAATAAAGTTATGATTTTTTTTAAATCGGCAAGACCCATCAATATGCTGCCTACAAGAGACTCACTTCAGACCTAAGGACACAAGCAGATGGAAAGTAAAGGAACAGGAAAACACTGACCATGCAAATGGAGGCAAAAAGAAAGCAGGAATAGCAATACTGACGTCAGTTCAAACAGACCTGAAAACAAAGACAGTAAGGAGAAACAAACGGATGCTACATAATCCAACAAGAGGATGTAACAGTTGTTTAAGGATCAATGCACCCAACACGGGAGCACCTAGATCCATCAGGCTATTATTAACCTAAGGAAATGGACAGTAATACAGTAATACAAGGGGGCTTTAACCCCCACTTCCATCCATGGGTAGATCACCCAGACAGAAATTCAACAAGGAAACAGTGGCTTCGAAACAGAATTTGAGCAAACTGGAGTGAGTCTACCACTGGGCCTCAATTCTCTTCTATGGGTCTACATCTCTATCTTACCATGTTAACCTTGATGACTATGTCTATAGAAAAAGCTTTCATACCGACTAGAGTTAGTTTCTCCCACTTCATTGTTCTCTGTGGACATTTTTTTAGCTATTTAAGGCCTGTGTATTTCTAAATGAATTTTACAGTAATCTTGGGGTACCTGGGTGGCTTAGTCAGTTAAGCCACTGGCTCTTGATTTCAGTTCAGGTCATTATCTTGGGGTTGTGGGATCAAGTCCCATGTCGGGCTCTATACTCAGCAGGGAGTCTGCTTGAGATTCTCTCTCCCCTTCCCTGCTTATGATGTCTTTCTTTCAAGTAAATAAATCTTAAAAAAAAAAAAATTACAGTAATCTTGTATATGTCTGCAAAAGCCTTCCTGGGATTTTGGTAGAAATTGCATTAAACCTATAAACAGTTTGGGGAAAATGAACATCAATACTATGTTGAGGTTCCCAGTCCATAGACACATGTCTATCCACTTATTAAGTTCTTCTTTAGTAACTTCACTGGCTTCCTATAATATTCAGTACAGAGATCAGGACATGTTTTGTTAGCTGAACACCTAACTATTTAATTTTCTTTGCATGACTTGAAATGGTATGATGATTTTAATCTGTTTCTTAGTATTGATTATTAGTATTAGATATGCACTTGATTTTTAAAATTGGTATATCACATGCCATTAAATTCACCATTTTAATGTGAGAGCCAAGGGACAGGCAGGCAAAATTGGTGAAGGAGATCAAAAGGTACGAACTTTCAGTTACAAAATGGGCACGGAGGGGTGCCTGGTTGGCTCAGTCAGTTGAGCATATGCCTTCGGCTCAGGTCATGATCCCAGGGTCCTGGGATCAAGTCCTAAATAGGGCTCCTTGCTCAGTAGGGAGCCTGCTTCTCCCTCTTCCTCTGCTCCTCCCCCCACTTGCGTTCTCTCCTCTCTCACTCGATCTTTCTCTTAAATAAATAAAATCCTTAAAAATAAAATGGGCATGGAAATGTAATGTATAGCATGGTAACTATCTAGTTAAGAACACAGTTGCTGGGACGGCTGGGTGGCTCAGAGGGTTAAGCCTCTGCCTTCGGCTCAGGTTATGATTCCAGGGTCCTGGGATTGAGCCCTGCATCGGGCTCCCTGCTCTGTGGGGAGTCTGCTTCTCCCTCTGGCTGGTGCCCTCCCTGTTTGTGCTCATACTCTAACTCTCTCTCTCTCTGACAAAAAAATAAATAAAATCTTAAAAAAAAAAAAAAGAACAGAGTTGCTACATATTTGAAAGCTGTAGAGAAACTAAATCTCATCACAAGAAAAAACATTATTTTGTAATTACACATGGTGTCAGACATTAATTAGACTTAATTGTGCTGACCATTTTGCAATATATACAAATACTGAATCATTCTGAAGTACCCCTAAGACTAATAATGTTACATGTCAGCTGTACTGCAATAAAATTTTGAATTCACCATTAAAAAAACTTAAGTCATATATTCTTCATTGGGAAATGATAAAAGTCGGTCACAGAACAGAACAAAAGACAAAATCCTACCCTGATAATGACATATACAATGTCATCATTATTATTATTTAGCTGCATTTGCCCAGGTAGAAAATAATGCACAAGGATATATATCCAAATAAATCAGCGGTTACTTTTGGTTGATAGGATTTGAGTGATATTATTTTTTTGATTCTCTTTTAATGTTTCCACAGTAATATCAAATATGCATCCAAAATATAAAGGGGGAAAATAACATAATCTTTTAGAAATACACATGAAACCCGGGATGACAAGGACAATTGAGGAAGAGGTCCTGCTCTGCTCCCTGCTGCCCGGCCCTCCCCGGGGTACCAGGGGCTCCTCACACCTGCTTCTTAGCACTAACCTTCAGGAGCTTAAAGCGAGAAGCCGGGACAATGAAGTGTCTATTCTGCTTCTTCTTGCAAATGCTGCAACTACAAAAAGACAGACGAATTCCAAGGTTGTGAACAAGCATCACAAGCCCCAATGGGGCCCCACCCAGCATGCCCCAAGAGCTGGCTGACCCTGGAAGGGAAGCCCCTTTCAGTGCCACTGAGGGAAGGGGGAGCCCAGGTAGATGGATAGGCCTCTGCTGGGCATCCAAAGCCACGCACCCCTTGGAAAACCAGCCTGTCACTACATCCCTGCTGCCCCTCTCCCCTGTTTATTACAGTGCAGGGAACTGTTAGGATTCTAAAGATGCTTACAAAACAAGTATCAGGCATAGCCACAATCTGAGGCCTCTGGGATACCCACACCAAAAATGGACAAGGAAGCTTCTGTTTCCTGCTTCTCTCTTCTGTAAGCACAGAAAGCCTTAGCTCTGAGTCAAATAGGTCCTCCGAATTAACACCTTTGGGATGAAATCTAATTTCCCTTCTCAGTCCACCTTGACAAAAATTCCTGATATCATACAGAATTCTCTAACAACAGGACTGGATCCTGCCGAATAATGAGTCATATGCTAACTATTGGTTCAGAAGTCACTGTCCTTGTTCTGTCACAACGCCTGGGAAGGCGCTAAAAGGCAACCCTCCACGGATCCCAGCAGAATCATCTGCCTCACCGAGAACAGAGCCAGAGGGCCGGGAACACAGTAAGCTTCCCGGGGTGCACACCTGCCCCCCTCTGCTCATGTCCCCTCCACCTGCACCCAGTTCTGGGTCCCTACGAAGACTCTGCCCAACCAAGGCTTTCCATTCAGTGCCCAACTGACCTATGTCCAGCGATTACCACTCCCTGTCAACCCACCAACAGTCTGGTCTGAGGGGTGATGCTGAGTCGCAGAAGCTAGAGGACCCTATCCTGTGTCCCCCAGGGGCTCTGCTATAGGAGTGAGCTCTCTCTCTCTCACTCTGACACACACAGAGCAGACCCAGTTATTTTTAGCTCCCCCCGCCTTGTTTTTTTAAAAAAAATCCTATTACTGAAAACATCTAGCACATACAAAAAGTAAAAAAAAAGGAAAGAACAATGAACCCTTCTGTCCCTGTCACCTGACGCCAACAATTATCAGCTCTAGGTCTGGGTGTTTCATCGGTACCCTCCCTCCCTGACTCCCCAGATGCTGCGTGAAGCGCTGCATTTTAGCTCTTAAGTCCTTCCTGCCAACTTGGGAAGAGAGAAAACACTAACTTGCAGTCGAAGATGTGCAAGTCCGCCGAGGCCCAAACTTCAAAGCGAACTGCTCCACAGTGGCAACCTCCCGTGTGCTTCACCAGGCCCTGGTATTCGCTAAATGGACAAACGACAACAACAAAATCAGAAAGAGAAGGATTTCTGAACAGTCGGGGAGGACCTTGGTCCCTAGCTCCTGCTTTTTCTCTCCCTTGTTGTTAGAAGAAGGAAGCAAGATGGGACAAAAGTCTTCTGTACATGACAGCCCCATCCATGTAGTTCTGCTTTTGAGGACAAACTGGCAATTAAATAAATAAAAGAAATAAACAGAAGAAAGGATTCACTGCCTTCTCTTCTCCTATCTCTCTTTTTTCTATTTCTTCTATTCCGTTAAGTGGCAAAACAGAATATTCTAAAAATATGGGAAACGGAAGTCGGGTGGAGAAGCCTAATCCCACCATTCACTGTTATTTACATGTCAGATACCTGCTAAGAATTTTTCCGGACCTAGACACCAGAGAGAGAGAGCAGTGAACAAGATACAGCAGATGTGATTCCTGGCCTTACCAACCTTTCTTTCTTTCTTTTCTTTTTTAAGATTTTATTACTTATTTGACAAAACACAGCTAGAGAGGGAACACAAGCAGGGGGAGTGAGAGAGGGAGAAGCAGGCTTCCCGCTGATCAGGGACCCCAATGCAGGGATTCCAAGGACTCCGGGATCATGATCTGAGCTGAAGGCAGTGACTTAACCAACTGAGCCACCCTGGCGCCCCCTTGGCCTTACCAACCTTTTGCGGCCATCAAACAAATTACCCAAGCAATAGTTAAAGGACTGTGATAAAGGCAGTACCGGCTGCTATGAAAAAGTAAGACGAGGGGACCTGAGTCTGGTGGTTTGGAAAAGCCTTCTGAGAAAGGCTCCTAGAATTTTGCTATATTCCTCTCCAGGATTTTGCATAAACAGGGCTTTTTACAGAGCAATACATACATATTACATACTATTTTGACCCCTTAAAACATATATAAAGCCAAGCCCTCTGTTGAACATTATAAAGTTTGAAAAATGTCAAATGGCGCTCCAAAAGGGTAGAATGCTTCTCAGTAATGAGAAAACATTTCACTATACTTGCTCAAGCGATGATTACCAGAAAAATAGCTTGTGGCAGTTTTATTTTGCATTTTTTTAATTATTAAGACTGAATGCTTCCCCCCACCCCTTTTCCTTCCACGTTGAATCAATTAACTTGATATATTTAAATCTTTTCTGCAGGGGAGCCTGGGTGGCTCAAGTCATGATCCCAGAGACCCAGGATCGAGCCCCACATCGGGCTGAGGCCTGCTTCTCCCTCTCACTCTCCCAGCTTGTGTTCCCTCTCCACTGTGTTTCTCTCTGTCAAATAAATAAGTAAAGTCTTTAAAAAATATATTTTCTGCATACACAAACAATGCTCATTGTAAAAAAATTAAAACATTACATCTGCTGATGTTAAAAAGAAAAGTCTCTAATAATCTTAACACCCGGAGGGATCCACAGTTAGCTATTTGCCATATATTCCTCCAGACTTCTTTCTATACAAACATGTCTTAATAAAAACAGTGCAGAGTTATACATCCTTTTTTCATGTAAGTTAAGTGAGTGAGCTTTGGTTATTTAAATAAACTATGCACTCACAACAATCTGATAGGTTAAAAAAAAAAGAAAAAAAAATCTTGTCGTTTATCAACATTTAAAAATCATTTTCTTAGCCAAGCAAGTCTGTTTTAAAGTAAAAATTTACTTCAAATTTGAGTTTTTACATTTCTGAGAATTTTTATAACCCTTACATTTAGCAACTGGTGATTATCACAGGGGCTCAAAAATATTTAATGATGAATATAAAAAAATGTTCAGCCCCTAATCCAAGAAGATAAATCAGAAAGTGAAGCACATAGGAAACCGGGTATTTTATCTCGGAAAAAACTCATCCTCACTAAAAGAATTTTTTCGGGATAAAGGATAAAAGAAAAGGAGTAACCCTCGGGTTGTTATGCAAGTGTTAGGTTATCCTTGTTTTTTTTGTGTGTGTGTGGTTTTGATCGCTCTTTGTAATTCACAAAATAATGGGTGCAGATAAATTATTGGGGTACTAAAATATTTCTCTGTAGCAGGATCTAGATGCTATCACATTTGGAGAAAACAAAGCGGCCCTTGCCAGAGTTAACAGGTCATTCCGAACATCCCAAACACTTTGAAATTCTCCCCTGGCCTTCTAGGGACCTGGAGGTTCTACTCATGCAGGAGCAAAGCTGGGGTGGAGGGCGCGAAGGAGAGCGAGCCACCCGGAAGCATCAGTCGGCGGAGAACCAAGGCCTCTCCCTCTCACCCCTCCCCTTGGGTACCCGCGCCGCTGTTCAGAATACCGAGCATCTTTTTGCGCGCGCTTCTCCCCGGGATCAATATCCCCTCCCCCGCACTCCGCTCCCTCCCAGGGAGCGCCTGGAACAATAACGGGATCTCGCCTCCCCATGGGTTCAAAACTATTCAAGCTTTTCTCCCCCTCCCACCCACTCTCCAAAAAAACACGTGCGCAAATATAAAAAGCGAGTCAGGTAGGCGCAAAGTCATGGGGTTTATCTTCTTCTCACTGGGAAAGGCCCCCGCGCCCTCGAGAGACAGAGTCCCGAGCACGATGGCTGTCCCTGGGAAAGGCCCTTTGTGTCCCAGGACGCGGCGCGACTCTCCACACGCTCCAGGGGCGCAGCGCCCTGTCCGGTCCAGGGCCGCACGGCCAAACCGAGCCAAGGAACACGGCGGTACGAATAAGGGACGCGCCCGAAGCTAACGCGGGGCCACGCGTCCGTCACCGTGCGGGAAAGACGCAGAGCGGAAAAGCTGGCCCGACCCGCGCGACAGCCGCTCCCGCACCAAGGGGGTCCGCATGGCGCCGGCTCCCGCGCCGGGCCCGGTCGCACTCACAAGGTGTCCAGCAGCAGCTTGGCGGCGCCCTCGAAGGTGAGCCTCTGTCGCTTCTGGAACGTCTCCCAGCGCTCCCGCTGGTCGCCCAGGTCGGGCAGAGTGGCAGCCGGAGTGGCGGGGGTCGGCGGCGGCGGGAGCAGTGGCAGCTCCGGCGTCGGCTGCCCTGGGCCCGCCTCCTGGGCCTTCGGCGACGACTGCCTCGGACGCCGCTTCGCCGACGGCTCTCTCGCCGCCGCCCGGCTGTCGCCCCCGGCCTGACCCGTGGAGCGCCGGGCGCGACTGGCGCTGGGCGCCGAAGGGTTGGCCGCGGGGACCCCAGAGGCCCCGGGCCGCTTCTGCCCGCGTGGCTTGGCGGCCGCGCCGCTCCTCGCCCGCGGCATGGCTCCCGCAGCCGGGCGCGCAGGCCTCAGCGCCCGCGCGTTCCCGCCGCCGCGCGCGCCGCCGCGCCGCCGCGCGCGCGCTCCCACACACCAGCCTACCGGCCCGCCCAGAGGGCGCTGCACCGGCGGCCGCGAACCGGCCCGCTGCACCTGGCTGCTCCCTGGCTGAAATCACAGACCCAGCTCGCCTACGCGCGCTCCTCGGGGCCTGCACCTGCCCGCTCCATCCCGCAGGCATAACGGGACCGCGCCTCCGGCCTCCGCTCCCTACACCCAGAGCCCATGGCACTTGCGGAGGCGCCTCCGTCGCCTCTGAATCCAGACGGCTTCTTCCTACCTTTCTGGCCTAGGGAGTCCAGGGTCAGCCCTTATTTCACACCCGCACCCGAGCGGCCAGGCTGGAGTAACTTCGTCCCCAAGAGGAGGGCAGTACCAACCTTAGGAGAGCCATCGTGACCCTGAAATTACACACTAACGGGCGTAAATAGCCAGGCACCTGCTCTCTGGCGGGCAAATAGCCCCTAAAATCTGCTGTACCTCTTGGTCTCTGTCACCGGATCATAAAACCGTGTCTTGAGGATTTCGATGTCCAACAGATTCTTTAAAATGTAACAAATGAAGGAACCAAGTTCCAGGGCTATGCAAAGTTTGAAGACAAAAATCACAAGAACCGCTGATGGAATCCAGGTATTTTCTAAACCTATTCGTTTTCTGTTTTGTTTGTACTTTCAAAGAAATAACATTTTCTTTTTTTTTAATATTTTATTTATTTATTTGACACAGAGAGAGATCACAAGCAGGCAGAGAGGCAGGCAGAGAGAGAGGAGGAAGCAGGCTCCCTGGTGAGCAAAGAGCCAGGACCCTGAGATCATGACCAGAGCAGAAGGCAGAGGCTTTAACGCTCTGAGCCACCCAGGCACCCAGATATAACATTTTCTTCTACTTACTTTTCTACTGTTTTATTTTCTACTTTCTTAATTCCAACTTTGCTTTTCATTAACACCATCTGTGTTTATCTTATTGGTTTAATAGTTTATTGGATTAAAAGTTTATTTTTAGGGGCGCCTGAGTGGCCCAGTTGGTTAAGCGACTGCTTTCGGCTCAGGTCATGATCCTGGAGACCAGGGATGGAGCCCCACTTTGGGCTCCCTGCTTGGCGGGAAGCCTGCTTCTCCCTCTTTCAGACCCTCTGCTTGTGTTCCCTCTCTAGCTGTGTTTCTCTCTGTCAAATAAATAAATAAAATATATTTTTTTAAAGTTTATTTTTAGTATTTTTTGGTAATCACAGTATTAATGAGTATAGATCTTCCTCGGAGTATAGCTAAATCTGTGTCCATTAGTGTTTCATATGAAGGGTTTTTTTCTTAAAAATTTCTAGGGACGCCTGGGTGGCTCAGAGGGTTAAGCCTCTGCCTTTGACTCAGGTCATGATCTCAGGGTCCTGGAATCAAGTCCCACATCAGGCTCTCTGCTCAGCGGGGAGCCCCCCTCTTTTTTTTTCCCCCTCTTTCTCTGCCTACCTCTCTGCCTATTTATGATTTCTCTCTCTGTCAAATAAATAAATAAAAATCTTTTTTAAAAATCCTTTAAAATTTTCCAATCTGTAGTTTGTTTTTCCTGTTTTCTTTATTGAATGTGTAGAGGGTTTAGAGAAAGCAAAATGCACATTTTTAAAAAATTTATTTGAGAGTGAGAAAGGAGTGCACTAGCAGGGCAGGAGGGGAGCAGAGGGAGAAGCAGACTCCCCGCTGCAGGGAGTGCCACTCAGGGTTCTATCCCAGGACCCAAAGATCAGGACCAGAGCCCCCAGATGCCCCAAAACGCATATATTTTGAAAGCAAAGCTTATGTAACCACCACCAGTTCAAAGATAGAATGTTTTCAGTGCTCCAAAGAAAACAGGGGTCACTATCCTGATCTATCACATAGGTTAATTTTACCTATTTTTTTCTTTTTTTTTAAGATTTTATTTATTTATTTGATAGAGAGAAACACAGTGAGAGAGGGAGCACAAGCAGGGGGAGTGAGAAAGGGAGAAGCAGGCTTCCAGGCAAACAGGGAGCCGGATGTGGGGCTCGATCCCAGGTCTCCGGGATCATGACCTGAGCCGAAGGCAGCCGTTTAACCAACTGAGCCACCCAGGCACCCCAATTTTACCTATGTTTGAACGTCATTTAAAAACAGCTTGTTTGGGGCGCCTGGGTGGCTCAGTTGGTTGGGCAACTGCCTTCAGCTCAGGTCATGATCCCGGAGACCAGAGATTGAGCCCCACATCAGGCTCCCTGCTCGGTGAGAAGCCTGCTTCTCCCTCTCTCACTCCTCCTGCTTGTGTTCCCTCTATAGCTGTGTTTCTCTCTGTGAAATGGATAAATAAAATCTTAAAAAAAGAAAAAAACAGCTTGTTTGGGAGTACATGGGTGGCTCAGTTGGTTAAGTGTCTGCCTTTGTCTCAGGTCATGATCTCATAGTCCTGGGATTGAGCCCCTCCACCAGCTTTCTGCTGGCAGTGGGGGGAAGCCTGCTTCTCCTTCTGCCTCTGTCCCTCATGAATAAATAAAATCTTAAAAAAAAAAAAAAGATTGTTTTACATCTTTCAGTCAGCATAATTTTTTTAAAAGATTTTATTTATTTGACAGAGAGAGAGAGATCACAGGTAGGCAGAGAGAGTGGAGGAAACAGGCTCCCTGCTGAACAGGGCCTGCCTCTATCCCAGGACCCTGAGATCATGACCTGAGCCAAAGGCAGAGGCTTATCCCACTGAGCCACCCAGGGGCCCAGCATAATGTTCTTGCGAATCATCCCTGTTGTTTTGTACATGTACTGTTTTTTTAGTCACTATGTAATATTTGATTTATAAATACATGACAGCTTATTCTCCAATTGATGGACATTTGAGTTGTTTCCAATTTGGGAACAACTATGAATAAAGCTATTTACTTTTGTGTACAAGTCTTTTTGTGAACTCATTTCGGTATACACATGGGAGTGGAGCTGCTGGGTCATGGATTATGTTTTTATAAGAATTGTCAGTTTTGCACAGCAGCTGTACCATTTTATACTCCACTAGCAATGGATGGGACTGGTGGCTACTGCACAGGCTCACAACACTGGGCATCGTCAGTCTTTTTAAGATATTAGTTACTTGTTTTTTGTTTGTCAGAGAGAGAGCAAGCGAGCACAATGTTGGACTTGATCCCAGGTCCCTAGGATTGTGACCTGAGCTGAAGGCAGACACTTAACCGACTAAGCTTCCCAGGTACCCTTGTCAGTCTTTTATTTATTTATTTATTTATTTTAAAGATTTTATTTATTTGACAGAGAGAAACACAACCAGAGAGGAACACAAGCAGGGGGAGTGAGAGAGGGAGAAGCAGGTTTCCTGCCGAGCAGGGAGCCCGATGTGGGACTCGATCCCGGGTCTCCAGGATCATGACCTGAGCGGAAGGCAGTTGCTTAACCAACTGAGCCACCCAGGCACCCCCTGTCAGTCTTTTAAATTAGCCTTTCTATGTGTACTGTGATATCTCCTTGTGGTATTCTTTGTATGTCCTTCACCTGGAGAGATGTGAAGCACCTTATCATGTGCTTTTTGACCATTTGGAGAGTTTCTTTTGTAAAGTGCCCATTGACAAACGCTTCTCTGAGAATTAGCCCATTTTATAACCTGGGTTGTTTGCTATATAGGAGTTCTTTATGCCTGGATAGGAGTTCTTTCCATATGTATAAATTTAGAATATATACTCCCAGTTGTGGCTTTCCTTTGCTCTTTAATATCTTTTGATTGAGTGGAAATGTTTTAAATTTATGTTTAGTGTTTTTTTGTGTGTCACGTTTAAAAAAAATTCTGCTACCCCAAAGGTCATGAAGATTTTCTCCTATCTTTTCTAGAAGCTTTTGTACTTAAGTGTATGACCCATCTCAAATTAATTTTTGTGTATAGGGTGAGGCACAGGCCAGATTCATCTTATTTCCATATAGATATCCAGTAGATATCTACTTACCTTTCCTTACACCAAGACCACTCTGTCTTAGTTAGCTTACTTAGTCTTGAAATCAGAGAAAGCTCTCCAGATTTGTTCTCCTTCGGGATTGTCTTAACTTTCTAAGACCTGTGCATTTCCTTTTTTTTTTTTTTTTTAAGATTTTGTTTATTTGTTTGTCAGAGAGAGAGACAGAGAGCATGAGAGCCCAAGAAGGGAGAGAAGCAGATTCCCCGCTGAGCAAAGTGCCCAATGTGGAACTCGATCCCAGAGCCCTGGGATCATGACCTGAGCTCAAGGCAGACGTTTTTAACTGATTGAGCCACCCAGGCATCCCAGTCCTGTGCATTTCTATATAAAGTATAAAATCAGCTGTTAGGGGTGCCTTGATGGCTCAGTCGGTTCAGCATCTGCCTTCAGCTCAGGTCATGATCCTGGAGTCTGGGGATCCTGTCCTTCACTGGCTTCCTGCTCAGCGGGGAGTCTGCTTCTTCCTCTCACCCAGGATCTTGCTCTCTCTCCCTCTCTCAAATAAATAAAATCTTTAAAAAAAAATCAACTGTTAATTTCTACAAAAAAAGTGCACTTGATACTCTATGCTATCAACAATATTCCTATGAAAATCACTCAATTCCTCAAATATTCCTAACTTTGTTCCTGTAATTTTTATTCTTTCACTACTACTGATCTGACAGGGAGACCAACTATCTTTCTTATTATTCTAATCACTCCTTAATTGAATCAAGTCTGTGTCATTCCTGGAGTCAAACTGTTCCAGGCACATACCTTAAAAAAAAATGATTTTATTTACTTATTTGAGAGAAAGAGAGCATGAGGAGGGCCAAAGGGAGAGGGAGAGAAGCAGATTCCCCACTGAGCAGGGAACCTGACACCGGGCTCAATCCCAGGACCCCAAGATCATGACCTAAGCATAAATCAAGAGTCTGATGCTCAGGGCCACCTGGGTGACTCAGTTGTTTAAGCAACTGCCTTCGGATCAGGTCATGATCCCGGAGACCCGGGATCGAGTCCCACATCGGGCTCCCTGCTCGGCGGGAAACCTGCTTCTCCCTCTCTCACTCCCCCTGCTTGTGTTCCCTCTCTCACTGTGTTTCTCGCTGTCAAATAAATAAAAATCTTTTAAAAAAAAAAATAGGAGTCTGATGCTCAACCGAGTCACCCAGGTACCCCCAGGCATACATTTTATTTTATTAAAGATTTTATTTATTTGAGAGAGAGAACATGAGGAGGGACCATGCAGAGGGAGAGGGAGAAAAAGACTCTCTACTGAGCAAGGAGCCGGTCATGGGACTTGATCCCAGGACCCTGGTATCTGACCTGATGTGAAGGCAAATGCTCAATGAACTGAGCCACCCTTGTGGCCCAGCAAACACCTTCTCAATTGCCCTCTTGGGTTCTGGGTGTGCAATCACTCTCAATTGTTTTCTCTACTTCAAGCCAACTTAATATTATGATGTGTTTAAAATAAAATCCTGGGGCTCCTGGCTGGCTCAGTCAGTAGAGCATGGGATTCTTGATCATGAGATCATGAGTTCAAGCCCCATCTTGGGCATAGAGTTTACTTTATAAATAAATAAATAGGAAGGTAGATAGATAGATTCCTATTCATGTTTTTGGGTTTTTTTTTTTTAAGATTTAATGTATTTATTTGACAGAGAGAAACACAGCTAGAGAGGGAGCACAAGCAAGGGGAGTGGGAGAGGGAGAAGCAGGCTTTCTGCTGAGCAGGGAGCCCAATGTGGGGCTCAATCCTTGGACCCTGGGATCATGACCGGAGCCGAAGGTAGACACTTAATGACTAAGCCACTCAGGCGCCCCCATGTTTTTGATTTTTAAATTGGGCTAAGTCTTACACCTCCTGAAATGTTTTTACATATATATACAGCTTCAGAACCACCGCCCAGATTCAAATATGAAATATTTCCAGCATCTTAAAACAGTCCTTTGTCCTCTTTCTCAGTCAGTCCTCCCTAAGGAAAATCACTACTCTTACTTACTACTCTTCCATCATCCCCATGATTTTGAACTTCATGTAAAGGCACTCAAACAATATGTACTGATGTGTATGACTTCTTTTACTCAGTGTTATATCTGTGAGCTTCAGCCATGTACCCATGGTTCATTCATTTTCTTTGTTGTGTAATATTTCAGTTTATGAATATATCACCTTTTATTTATTCTTTTTGTTGTTGAAAGACATTTAGAGTGTTTATAGTTGGGGGCTGTAATAATAAGGCTACTGTGATTTTTTAAAAAATTTTTAGGGCTCCTGGGTGGCTCGGTGGGTTAAAGCCTCTGCCTTCGGCTCAGGTCATGATCTCAGAGTCCTGGGATCGAGGCCTGCATCGGGCTCTCTGCTCGGCAGAGAGCCTGCTTCCTCCTCTCTCTGTCTGCTTGTGATCTCTCTCTTTCAAATAAATAAAATCTTTTTTTTTTTTTTTTTTTAATTTATTTATTTATTTTTTTTATTGTTACTAAATTTTTTTTTTTTCCCATTCCCAACACCCAGTGCTCCACGCTCTAGG
>PITA01028298.1:0-19601 GCA_004023965.1 Spilogale gracilis
AGAAAGAGGGAAGGAGAGAAAGAGAGAGGGAGGGAGGGAGGGAAAGAGGAAGGGAGGGAGGGAAAGAGGGAGGGAGGGCAGGGGAGAAGAAGGGAGAGAGGGATGACCACACCAGTGGCTTTGCCAGGCTTGGGGCCAGTGGACTTCGGCCCTCCAGTGGGTCTGGCTCTCAGTGAGGATGAGAGCCCCTGTGCTGAAGCAGGCCCTGTGCCCAGGCTGGGGAGGCAGAAGGAACGGCGAAGGCCGGGCTCTCTGGGTGGGGCAGTGGTGGTGTCCCTCGGTGGGTGTAAGAGTCACAAGGGGGTGCCCATAGTCCTGTTCTGCTCAGAGGTGATATGGCTGCAGGGAGGGTGGGCCACTATAGCGCGGCTGGGTTGGGGACTGGGAGGAGACGGGAAGGAGAGGGAGCGAGGGAAGGGAGGGAAGGTGGAGGGGTTGCTCGCCTGTGACCCCCACAAGGGCAACCCCCACCACAGCCTCACGAGGGCATTGCAGCGGCTGTGTCCATTTTCCAGATGTGGAACTGGGGGAAGGCTCCATGGCCACCCAACTCCTGGGTTAGGGAAGCCCAGATACTGCACCTCCCGCCGTCGGGGCTGCAGAGGAAGGGGCTCCCTGTGTCCGGGGAGTAACCCTGGCTCTCGGCTCAGGCTGTGCCGAGGAGGGGGCCCAGCTCACACAGGACCCAGGTGTGGGATCAGAGGCTGGCCTGGCCGCTCCCAGCCGGTGAGCGTGGGCTGCGGCGAGGACTCCCCAGTGGCTCAGGGACCTCCAGCCCACACCAGGGCTCTCTTCCGGTGCTCACAGTGCTGACCGGCACCGCTACTCCCTAGAAGTGAGGCCAGGCTGGTCGGACGGGGGCAGCGCCTGAGAACCTCCCTGAGGGTCTCTGACCACCCGTTTTCAGAGGCAGTAGCCCAAATGCCTGTTGTCTCCACACCAGGTGGGGGCCGGGGCCCTGCTAGGGCGGGCGGCTAGCTGGGGGGGGCGAGACGAGGGAGGGAAGGGGTCCCTTTCTTGGCCTCTCACAAACGTCTGTTAGTGCACGATCCGTCTGTATGACATTCTGGGGACAGATGGATTCATGGACACACCAAGTACCTGCGGGCTTGCTGGGGGCCGGGGGGACTTAGGAGAGAGGAGGGGAGGGCGGATGCCTATGGAGTTTCTCAGGGATCTTAAAGCACCCTGCCTTTGGTGGTGATGACGACTGCGCAACCCTGAATTTGCTCGAACCCGCCATCCTCGCACTGCAGCCGAAGGCGTCACGCGGCACTTGGGCTCCATCTCAGGGCCCGCCCGTGCGCCATCCTTGCAGGAAACACCCAGATATTGGCTTGAGGCAAAGCCCCCCGCCTGCCCCGGCAAGGCAGGAGACCCCGCGGGCTGTCCCCCGGCACCGGCGAGGCACCCGACGGAGCAGAGGGGACCCCGGGTCTCCCTTTGCCGCCGGGCCAAGGTGACAGCATTCGGCGGTGCATCCGTATGAGAAAGACCGTGTTTAGAAGCTGGCCGGTGGTTACCAAACACAGCCGAGAGCATCACCACTTTGCGAATGAGGCCATCGCTCCCACAGTGGGGACAAGGGCTTCCTCCAATGCCTTTACTGTGAGCTCTGTTTGGGGGCTCCATGCTCCTCAAACCCCTGGGAGCCCCACCTTCACAGCAGGGCTGCTGGCCAGAGGCCTAAGCCTGTGGGCAGAGCTCCATCCTTGTCCAGGTGTGACCGGGCCCCCCACCCCACACCACGGCCTGGCGACCCGGGAAGGGCACCGTGTAGCCTCACAGGTCAGGGAAGGGGCAGCTGGGGCGGGGGGTCGATGGCCGATCTGTGGGATGGCCGGGCACCGGGCAGCTCTTCCCCACTCCTGGCCAAAGGCAGGGAGATCCGGGGAAGCAGCCCAGCCCCTCCATCCACACCCCAAAGGAATCCCAGATCGGGGATAAGTGCACGTGCGGGGCAAAGGTCAGGAGACTTTGGCTTGGATTCTGGTGCCGCTTTTCACTCGGAGCAAGAGAGCCCAAGAGCCAGCTAAGAACCTTCTGGATTGAGAGCCCCAAGCCCAGGGAGCGTCTCCTTTGTGAGGGCTAGCGGGCCACCCGTAATGAAAATGTCACTGTGACTCAGAGACATTCTTTAGGTCTGTGTGCACGTCCCTGGGAGAGACACACGGCCCCTCACAATTGCCCAGTAACGAGGCGGGTCTGGGCGCTGCGGCTCTTCCACCAGCCTAATGACTACCCCACGAGTTAAGCCCATTGTCCCATAATCTGTTCCTAAAAGGATTTCGGATCCGAGAGAGAACAATGCTGAGGCCAATTAGCGGGAACAGACCATACTGTTCATGGTGCAGCCCCCCGACCAGCAGCAGCCGGGCCCGCGTGGGCCCCAAGTTCTCCTCTTGAGTCAAGTGGGGGCTTGGCTTAAGCCCGTCTGTGTGTGCATGCGGCCATCCCGGGGTCAGAGCAATTTCATCCCGCAGCATCAGTGTTTTGTGAGTAAGGTGGGAGAGTGTGAGCCCGGGGAGCCCTGCCCGGGCCTCCACATTAGCTCCTGGCCTCTGATGCTGAGGGGGAGAGCTGAAGGCTCTGGGGTGTCCCGATGTGTCCACCCGAGCAATCTGTAAGCGGGGCGCTTGCACCCGGGGCTGTGTCAATGCTTGGAAGAGAACAGGGACCTTGACAGCCAAGTGGCCGGGGTCTGAACCCTGTCCCAGGCATGACACTCGAGGGACACGCTCATGCCACTGGGTGTCCACCCGTAGGGGCTCGCTGCCCCTCCCCCATCTCCTGCACTCTGTCCCTGCCGCTGTCAGCCCTGACCCTTGGGGTGCCTAGGCCCCTCCTGCAGGGCAGCCACATACTCTGACTCCTTCCGCGGGTGAGGGGCAGATGGGAGCGCCCTCCCCAGGCCATGGTCTCCCTTACCGGCCATGTGGGGGAAGGCGGGAGGCGTGGTTGTTTCCGGTTTGCTAGCCTTCCCGGTGAATGGTGAAGCAGTGGGCGTTCTTGGCCATATTTCTTTATGGACTTTGTGGGTTCCCTAGAGCCAGGACACCCTGGGCCGTTCAGTGCCGTTGCCCCGACAGCCCTCCCTGCAAGGCTGACTTCTTCTGGGTTAACAAGTGCCTTCGGGCTCTGCCAGAGCTCCCCACTTGCAGTTTTTCAGGAGCTTTGCCCGATGGAAAGTTCCAGAAACCCCCTCCACCCCTCCTGGAAATAGGGGCTCCAGGGGAGACATCACACCCTGCCAGGCAGCGGGAACAGACCATATTGTTCTGTCTCCCCGTGCCCCCACATTAGTAGGGTCCCCGGAGAACTTCCTTTCCTCCACTCTGCCACTCTGATGACTAACAGCAAATCGGGCCAAGGGATGTTGGACTTTCATTCATTCACTCACTCATTCATTTGTTCATCGTCCGTGAGGCAGCGAGGAAGTTAGAAAAGCAGACCAGCCCAGCCTCCTTCAGACCTCACGGCTGGGTGGGTGAGACAGACCCACAGCTGCCTTTCCGGGAGGCAGGGACCTGAGAGGAGGGGAGACCCTCGACCTAGCCAGAAGGAGAGGTAGCTGGGGAAGGGGGTGCAGGGATGACCTGTCCAAGGAGGGGCTCTCTCAATGGGATTGCCAGTTACAAAATAATCTAACCCAGTCCGACGTGGGGGCAGAGCAGTGAGGAAGCCAGCAGAGTCCCAGAGGAGGGACAGCGCCATGCTCTGGGGGCTGGGAGACGTCCTCAGTGACTGCCGAGTCCAAGGGTCAGGGAAGGAGCTAGAGAGGCAGGCAGGGGCCAGACGGCCCCAAGTAGGAGCAAGGGGTGTGGCCTGCACCCCAAAAGCACAGGGGGTTTGCAAGCGGCATGTCAGGGGGGGCGGACATCTGGTGGCCATGGAGGCAGGGAGGCCCTTCTTCTCTGCTGAAGAGGGTCACTGGGGGATGAAGAAGGGCCACCAGCTCCATCTCCAAGTCCGGGAAATGAGAAATGCTACTCGTTAACAAAATGAATGCCCGGCCAGCTCCTTCCTGACCTCGCTCCCCACCCCTCCGCATTGCTGGATAGTAGCACCCGCCCGGGTCAGCAGCCACAAAATCAAGGGGGGCCTTAGGGAAGCCACATCTTAGGGGCTCGACTTTGATCTGTGGAGCAGGTGGGGCTGAACCGGCCTCAGGGGGAGAAGGGAAGATGCATTGCCCAGAAATTTCCTGCGCCCACGGGGTCGTGGGCTGTACACCCACCCTGGCTGGCATCCCCTAGAGAGGGCTGCAGGCCTTCAGACTTCCTCAAGAGAGGTTGGGAGCAGCTAGGAGTCCCCACAGCTTAGTGGGCATGGCTGGTGCTGGGGACACAGGTCCCTCGAGGTCCCACAGTCCAGGGGCCGAGTCAGCCCTCTGCCCCAGCACCTAGCCTCTGAGCAGTCATCCCAGGGCCCAGCTCCTCGGGCTCTCTCAGCTCAGGGGACCAAGTCAGAGGCTGTGGGGTCACAGCACCAGCCCCCATCCCACCTCCCCACGTGCAGGCCTGGGGCACACCTCACTGTTAACATTTCGCATCCACCAGATTCCTCTGCTGAGTTGTAACCCTTAGCCACTCGGATAGACTATATTTGGAGACAAGGTCTTTTGATAAGCGATTAAGATAAAATGGAGTCTGTCGGGTGGTCCTGATGCCGAGTGAGTGGGATCCTTACAGGAAGAGGGATCAGGACACAGACACGTGTGCACGGAGGGACGACCCTGCGAGGACCGGGTGGGGACCCTTCACATCCTCAAACACCACAGCTCTGATCTGGACGGGTCCGCTTGCACGAGTTCTCAATATATAGACACAGCACGGTGCCGCCATTGTTTTCTCTCTTCCTTACGATTTTCTTCTTAGCATTTTCTTTTCTCTAGCTTGCTTTATTGGCGGTGTACCATATACGATACGGATCCCATATAAAATAAGTGTCCTCGGACTGTCCATGTTAGCTGTAAGGCTTCCGGCCAACTGGTCAACCGTCGGCTGTTAGTAGTTTAATTTTGGAGTCAAAAGTTCTATTTGGATTTTCAAAGGCCCAGAGGAGTCGACACTCATAACCCGAGTTGTTCAAAGATCAGCGGTGTGTATAGTGGGGGTTTCTGTCCCTCCTCTCGCAGACCAGGAGGCTGGGGCTCACAGAGGTCATAGAAACCGTCCAGCATCTCTGGAGGCCATGGTCGGGGTCAAACCGGCTGCCCATGCCAGGCACGGAGGCATGCACAGGCCAGAGGTTTCCTTGGTGTCAGGACCCAGGCTGTATGCCCGCCCTCCTCAACCCCCAAAGAATTCCTCTCCCTCCTTGCAGACTCCGCGTGAAGCTTCCCATTTGCCAAATACTGGGAAGGAGCCCCGAAGTCCGCCATCACATGAAGGGATGGACAGACAAATGTGGAACGTCCACAGGATAGAATATTACTCGGCCCCCAAAAGGAGCAAAGCCTGGACGCCGACTGCATGTGAGTGCATCTCGAAGCATTTTGAGAAGTGCCATGTGGGCAGACCCAAGAGGCCTCATAGTATATGAGTCGGTTTAGATGAAACGTGTCGAGCAGAGACATCTGGGGAGACAGGCGGTAGGTGAATGTTGCCTGGGACCGAGGAGGACAGAGGACTGTGGGGATGGTAGCTGAAGGCAGGGAGCTTCTTTCTGGGGAGAAGAAAAGCCTCTAAAGCAGGCTCTGGAAATGCATGCTCAGGTCTGTGGACAAGCTAAAAGCTACTGAGTTGTAGTCTTCAAACGGGTGAATTGCAGAGTATGAGGGTTATATCTCAAGAGAGCTCTTTAAAGTTAAAAAATAAAAGTAAATAAAATTTTCAAAAGTCTCGGCTTGGGTGGTTACAACGTGAAACCTGCAACCTGCAAAACCGCCTTGTGGGTCTCTCATCTGCCTTCTGGGGAGCCGCTGTGCCTTGGGCTGCTCCTGGCCCGGGGCGCCCTGCGGAAGCCGGACCCAGCCTGAGGTTGTGAGAGCACAGGGGGAAGTGAGTGTCCTGTCCGTCCTTGTGCCCAGCAGCCCGCAATCTCGGCCCAGGCGGGGTTCAAGCCCGCTAGGGAGACCAGGACCCCCACAACCCCTCCAGCCTAGGGTTCCCGGGACGTTTGGCTAATGCCAACTGCTAGGTGCCATCCAGGAGAACCCTCACGGGGGAGCTGTGCCCCCCTCCAACTGCTGGGCTCCTCCCTGGTGCTGGAACCAAGCTCTGCCCTTAGGAGAGAGGAGGGCAGCCCGCTGCTGTTCCCAGGGTCGGCAGAGGACGGGCGCTGGCGGGCACAGACCTTCCCCCTTCAAATATTCTCCCTGCTGATCTCTGGTTTCCAACTTAGCGAGAAGCAAAAAGGGGGAGACTGAGAGCAAAGGTGCCCCCACCCCCGCTTAGGCCCTGGACCCCGCCGCCTGTTGGGGGTTCAAGGGCCAGGTGTCCAAGCAGAGGCCTACAGGTGGAGGTCCCAGTCTCTTCCCCACAGGCTCCCAGCTGCGCGATGTCTCTGAGAGGGGCTGAGCGGAGCCACCTGCAGTCTTCTGGGGCCCACCAGGCCCCTGGGCCGCCGTGTTCAGGTCGGCCCCTCCCCCCCACTGCCCTGGGGGGCCTCCTTGGAGTGAGTCCATCCGGGGGGCCTGCAGTCAGCATCACAACTGATAGTCACCCGACTTGGCAGGCGGGGACCACATCACAGGGCACTGTTCTCTGTCCCCTCTCCCCTGGCTCCCTTTCTATAGGGTAAGGGACTGGAGGTGTGGGGTCTGGACCTGGGTTGGGGTCCCAGGGGGTGACCCAGGTACTGGGTAAGGCTGGGAGGTGATCCGGGGGTGAGGACCCCCAGAGCAGGCTCACGTTGTAACCACCCGAGCTGGTGGCGAGGCGGGGGCTGGGACCAGGCCTGGGGGTGCCTATGCTGGGGTCTGGAAGAGACCAATTAGTCAAATGGCAGCAGTGACCATTTGGAAGCAATTAACAGGGTCGCTATTACCACATTACACCCCCCCACCCGGTTCTGTATTGGAGGGGGAGGGCAGAGGCCGCCAGGGTGTGGGCCGCGGGTCTGTCCCAGCCCAGGCCACCCCAGCATGACTCTGTGCACGAGATCCCTGCTCTGCCGGGAAGGCACCACGCAATCAGGCGCCCGCTTCCTCAGCCGGGCCCAAGTGTCTGAGGGCCTGGTCGCCCGGGCAGGAAATTCTAGATGGAGAGGTTGGGTGAGCAAAGCCGGAGCCTGGAGGGAGAGGCTGCGGGGCGGTGGGCCGGGATGCGGGCACTAGCCAAGCTGGTGCAGGGGGAGAAGGGAGTGGTGGGCTTTAGAGCAGCTCCCTCAGACTGCAGGGCGGACGCCAACGCCGGGGTCCGGGGACAGGGAGAAAACCTGAACCAGGGAGCTCAGCTGCCTTGGAGAAGTCACACCGATGAGAAGGCGAGTTGCCAGTCAGGCCCTCTGACGGGACCTCAGCCCGTGGGTGCCGCTGCGCCAGCTGACTGCTGATTCTGCCCGATTCCACACTCAAAGCCATCATGGTCTGTGCCAGAAACCACGGTCCCCTCCTGCCGGGGTGTGCTCTGTGCGGATCCCGGGGCAGGGGCCTTTGGGGGCTGATTCTACGGAGTGACACGCATTGGAGGCACCAGAAGCCAGCATCTCCGACGGGCAACACTAAGCGGCCAAGGGCACAAGGCTAGGAAGTGGCTGAGCCCTCCATTCATTCAAAGGCTATCTACTAAAGAGCTACCGCGTGTAATCCCAGGGCCAGGTCTGGGGGTGGAGCCCCACCAGTAAGTTCCCCTCTTGGCTCTCTCCTTGGGAGCTGCTTGGAGGCTGTCCTCCGTCGTGCAGCAACCTTCTTTCAGAGTCTGGGGCTCTAACCATCAGTGGCCTGGTCCTTAGATTGTTCATGGACTCTGACTAGACAGACTCTGACCTAGAGCCATGTCCCCAGGGACTGAGGTAATGGGTGACATCCTGTGTCCTCCCCCACCCCAGGGCCACCGGGGCACTGAGCATGCTCAGGTGGGCTCACGGACGACACTCTGCTCTATGTTAGGCCAAGGTGGTAAGAAATGTCCCAATGGGGGCGCCTGGGAGGCTCAGTTGGTTGAGCGACTGCCTTCAGCTCAGGTCATGATCCCGGAGACCCAGGATCGAGTCCCACATCGGGCTCCCTGCTTGGCGGGAAGCCTGCTTCTCCCTCTCTCACTCCCCCTGCTTGTGTTCCCTCTCTGGCTGTGTTTCTCTCTGTCAAATAAATAAATAAAAATCTTTTTAAAAAAGTCCCAGTGGGGTGTGCTAGGTCCTGCAGCTCAGAGGAGTCCCCCAGTACCCTGCACACCTACCCTTCCCCTGGGAAAGACCAGGGTCCCAAATCCTGATGCCTGTGGCTAGAATGAGGGATGCCTGCCCACCCAGCACATTCCAGGCTTGGAGACAAGGCTGCAGCCTAGACCCCTGGCCGCCAGCAGACCCCTGGCCGCCAGTAGACCCCTGGCCGCCAGCAGACCCCCTGGCCACCATGGGTGAGCTCCCTTGCTTCAGTTAAGCCTTCATGTCTATATCTGATCAGCTTCTGAGTTGGGGGGGATGCTGCTGCTGGAGGTGGAGGCCAGGGGAGCAGGAGAAGGGAAAGGGCTTGTGGCTTTTCCCAACACTATATCCACAGTCCTTCTTCACTGCAGTCCCTAGGGGATAGGGCCCCACTCAATGCAGGGGCCATGCAGGGGCATCTACATGGCTGCTACCCAAAGGGGGCTATCCACCCTCTCCTGCCACTTCTCCCCTCTTTCCTCTCCCTTCTCTGTGGTCACCGGACTCCAGCGATCTCTCACCCCTGCCTCTGCTTCTTGGTCTATCCCTCTCTTTCCGCTCCTTCTCTCCTGTTCTTTCTCCCTTTCTCTCCGTGGCAGTCTCCCTGGCTCTCCCGGGTTGTCAGTCTCTGTGCCCCTTTCTCTGGCTCTCCCGAACCCCTCCCACTTCCCCCAGCCCCCTCTCTGGCCCGCTGCTGCGACGGGACCCTCCGGGGCCCGCCCCGACGTGCGCCAGCCTCGCCCTTCCGGATCTGTGGGCCCGTGGTGCGCGACACCACCAGAAAGCACCTCCCGGTCCGGCCCGCCACGCCTCGGGCCGCCGACGACAGCGTCCTGGCTCCAGCAGGGAGCCCCGGGCGCAGACCCAACCCCAGGGTCCCCCACGCGCGCCCGCGCCCCCGGCCCTCCCCTCCGCCGCCCTCCGCGGCCCCCTTCATTGTGCCGCCTTTAATGGGCGTTTGTCAGCGCGACTTCCCCGCAAGTTGCTTTCGCGGACATCAGTCATCGGCGGCGTTCCCATTGTGCGGCGGGATTGATGGGGGGCGGGAGGGGGTGACAGGGCCTGGGGCGACCGCCTCGAGGCCTCGGTCTATAATTTTCCGAGGCATAATTGGCCTGGGGGAGGGGGCGGGGGAGGGGCGGGAAGGGACTTTCAGAGCCGGGAGGGCGCGCGGGGGCGCGGGGCGCGCGGCGGAGCGGAGCCGCGGCTCGACGGCTCTGCGCTGGGGGCGAGTGTGTGCGGGCGGCGCCCGGCCCGAACCCCGCGCCCGCGGGTCTCCCCGCCCCTCCCGCGCCTCCGCCTGGGGACCACCTCGGCCTTTTGTTGCCGAACCGTCTTTTCTTTCACCGCTTTGCGCAGCAACGGAAATTTCACCCGATCCTGGGTGAAAATTAAAGGAGGTGCCTGCCTCTCTCTCTCTTCCCCCTCTCTCTCCACTCTTTCTCCCCCCCACCCCTGCTCTCTCCCGCCCCTCCCCGCCCCTCCCCTCCCCCACTTGCCGCGGAGCCGGAGTCGGCACCGCCTGGCGCGGGAGCCCGCTCCGAGCGCCTCCTCGGCCCGGCTGCCGCCCCTTCCATGGGCGCCGCGCTCGCCTGCAGCCGCCGCCGCCGCGGGGCGGGCGCGATGCCACGATGGACCTGATCTGGCTCCTGCTGCTCAGCCTGCTGGAGCCCGGCTGGCCCGCCGCGGGCCCCGGGGCGCGACTGCGGCGCGATGCGGGCGGCCGCGGCGGCGTCTACGAGCACCTCGGCGGGGCGCCCCGGCGCCGCAAACTGTACTGCGCCACCAAGTACCACCTCCAGCTGCACCCGAGTGGCCGCGTCAACGGCAGCCTCGAAAACAGCGCCTACAGTGAGTATCGGGCCCCGGGGCGCGGCGGCGGGGTCACCGGAGGGGAGCGCTCGGGAGGGGTGTGCGCGCCAAGGGTTCCCGGGAAAGGAGGCGGGAGGGCGTCCCCCGGGGGCCCCTGCTGCCCTCTCACGTCGGGGATAGCAGCGCGAGGGGTGCTGGGGGTCCCCAGTCCGAGGGGACGCGCGGTGGGCAGCCCCGGGGCTCCCCGCTCGACTGGGTTCGGTGGCCCTGACAAGTTCGAGCCCTTTGAGTTTTTCCGAGAAAAGGTGGTAGCAGAGGCATTTACCATCTTTTTAAATTATTTTGACGACGACGACTCCTGCCGACCCCCCGGGAGTCCTGCCGGCCCCTCCGCCCTGCTTGATCGCGGACGCCCAGGTGGCCGCCCTGAGCCGCGGCCTCCACGCAGAAGAGCCTCGCCGGGACAGAGCGGGTTTCTGGGCCGCGGGCGCCGCGGGTGGAAAGCCACCCCCCGCCCCGGGGGCCAGACCGCAGCCCTCGCGCCTCCGCCGTGGGCCGCAGAGCGAAAGGCAGGGTGGGAGCGCCCCTTCCGGGTGGGGGGCCGCGGGATACCAGTTAGGCGCACGGAGGGACGTCCGCCTGGGTCGGGGGCACAGGTGTGCTCGCGCAGGAATCCCGCGGGGCTACAGGGTTGGGCTTCTCGGGGACGCTGGCTCGTGCTGAGCCTCCCTGAGAGGAGCAGGAAACCCGGGGACTGAAACAGCTCGGCTTGATGGGGAGCAGGAGGCTAGAGCTTGGGGCTCGGCAGGATCGCAGAGGGGAGCGTGGGAGAGTGGCCAGGGTCCGGGGCCTCTCTGCTGCATCCCGTGGCCCTCGCCCCTGGCCGCAGGGTAGGAAGCGGTGAGGTGGACTGAGGGCGGCGGCGGGGAACCGCTGCTTCCTCTAGGAAAGCCACAGCCCAGAGACAACGTCGTGGGAGGACGCTTCTGGAGCCACACGTTGGGGACAAGCTGTGGCATGGTCGTCCCCGTGCGCAGGATGGGGCTGCTGGAGCACGCGCGCTCCTCTCACAGCGACACCGCGGTGCTCCCCAAATGAGTCTCCCACTCAAGTCACAGAGCATCAAAATTCTCGGCGTATCCAGGATAGGCAGCCTGGAGGCGGAGGAGGGCGCGCGGCCGCGGCCGCCCCTGTCCGGCTTCCAGATGCGCGCTTCTCCGGTGCCCGGGTTGGCGCCTCGGAATCCGCCCAGCCTGCGTCCCACGGACGCCTGCGTCCCAGGCCCGAGGACTGCGCTACCGCGCACGTCCAGCGGCCCCGCATCTGGGCCCTGTGAATGCTGCCATGTAGGGGCCAGGGCTGCGCCCAGAGAGCCCCCCCACCAATCGCTGAAAATTCCGGCGCCTTTTGGAGCCCTTGTGTGTGTGTGTGTGGGGGGACAATGGCCCCAATCAGGCCTTTGTTGGAGGACCTCCAGCGAAAAAGCACTCCTGTGTCCAGAAGGCAGCTTAGGGGAGGCTGAAACTCCCTTACATGCAGTGGGGAGCGGGAGAGCCCAGGGCAGCGCCGTCTGTGAGCTGCAGCATGTATTTCCACTGGCTAAGACCCCGAATCCTTGGGCCCTGCCCTGGACGATGATCTCCCACCCAAGTCCCCATTGCCAGGGAGTTTGCGTGGCTCTATCTATGCATCAGGTGGATTATATTATCCACTGGCTTCATCAAGCTCCCCAGCTTCCCCCCCGCAGTGCACTTGGAGAGCTCCCGCACTGCTGTTGGCAGCCCAGGTCTGAATGCCAGCTCACACAGTCCCCGCAGCGGTCTTGGTAAAGTCACCCACCTAGCCTCAGAAGTCTCAGTTCCCTTGTCTGTCAGATCACGAAACTGACTTGTGGGGTGCTTGAGAGGCTCCAGTAAGCTTCGCCTCCTCCAAGACCTTAGCACCCGGCCATCAGCGTGTAGAAATGTTAGGTGTATTCATTCCCTCTCGTGTTTGAATTCTCCTTCCTGATGCTTCTCTCCTTCCCTGATGCTCCCCTTGCTTTGCCTCCCATTCAGGGATTCCTCCTTTCCCTGAGCTTCCCAAGTCACCCCCCCCTCCCGCAGCATGTGTTGTCCTCACCTCGCCAGGTGCGAGCTCAGCCTTCAGCCCTGAACTGTGTGGGAGGCACAGGAGATGATGGGCTTTCTCGACTCTTCCCAGGTATCCTGGAGATGACGGCGGTGGAGGTGGGCATTGTGGCCATCAAGGGGCTCTTCTCTGGGAGGTACCTGGCCATGAACAAGAGAGGCCGGCTCTATGCTTCGGTGAGTCGGGCCTCTCCGGTGGGCATGCATGCTTGAGGCAGCCATCTCCCTTGGACATCTCATCAGGGGACAGAGGGGACGTGGACAGTATAATGCTTTGTCCAGCAGCATGGGGACCTGCGGGGCCAAACAGCTGAGGCCAGAATCTCAGGCCCTGCTTCTGGACTCCCAGTGCCGTTGCAGCTGCCTCTGTGGGAGGCGGCTGCTGGTTCGGTTGGCTTGGAACATGGCCAACGGGGAGGACCCCACTGGGGGCGAGACTTGTCTTACTTTCTCCAGTGTCATTGGGTTAGAAAATGCCCCTCCAAACATTTTCTGTTCCCCACTACTGCCCTTCCCTCATGGTGTCTGAGAGCAAGGCAGAGATTGTCCCCTCCAAATTTCCACTGATATAAATGGACCTGGCGAACCTTGGGGCATAGTGTGACTGTTTCGGGCAAAGCCTCTCTGTGGGCTCAAGCAGAGTGCTCCTGGAGGGAGGGCGGAAGGAAACAGGGCACCGCACAGCCCGTTCTCCCCAGAATGGAAAGGGAAGAACTGTTAGTTGTTAGGACCCAACATAGAGGAAGGGACACAGGACCCGTGTCCCAGGCACACAGATTTGGAACCCAGTCTGTATACCACCTGGGGCCCCCACAACACAGAAAGGGTGCTGTGACTCTGTGGGCATCGGTAATGTCCTTCCCTCAAGGGCAGGGACACGGATGCTTGGAGTAAAATGCATGTAACCGGAAATGTGCTGCCCTCAACTAGTCATTCTGTGCAATTCGGCTGATACCTCCTTGGACAATGAGAGGTTTTCCATCCACAAGGAACCTAAACGACACAGCCCGAGAAACATTTCCCTGCAGCCCCCTCTCTCCACTCAGCCTGTTTGCAGGGGGTGCACGCCAGCCTCTCCCTGCCTCTCTGGAAGCTGGGCCAAGTTTGATCAGGAAAGAGTTGCAGGGAAACACCGCTTTAAGCTACTTATATATCACAGATTTTGTTTTTCTATTTTGCTCAAGGAAACACAAAAGTTGGAACGAGCCCATTTGTTTTCTCTGACCCAGGGGCCGCTTAATAGAAGCCAGGGACCCTCTGGTACCTAGCATCTCCTGCAGGTACCCTGAGAATCTGCAGACACCGATTGTGGCTTATAAAGCCATGGCCAGGGCTGGTCTGATTTTTTCTTGAGGCAGACTGTAGCTTTCCAAAAGCCTCAGCCCCGGACCCCTGGTGCTCAGTGGGCAGAATGGACCTCTGTTCCTGAAACGGCTTTAGACTACCTACAGACACTCCTGTCCCTTACGGAGAGGGACCCCGGTGAGGAGCTCTTGTTCCTGGCAGTGATGATGAGGGTCTTGCTGGTCCTCGAGGGCACTGCATCCATTTTGGGGAAGTTCATAGATTGGGCAGGAGGGGCTGAATCAGAAGAAGTCTAAGGACTCGGATATCTCTTCCAGGGGGTGGGGGAGGGGCAGGCCTAGGGCTTTGGGGTACAGAACAAAGCATGACCTGGGGGATCCCAGTGGGTCAGAGTCTCCCTGTGTCTGTTGTCACTAGAGCTAAGCTGGCCTGCCTGCCTGCCTTCCTTCCTTCCTTCCTTCCTTCATCTGGCATTCATTCCTTTCTTCCCCAGTGCTGTGGGCATTTGCCATACGTCATGCTCTCTGCTAGGTGCATGCTTCAGGATCTTACTCGAAAGTGAATCCACTGTTATCGTGGCCTCCAAGAGCCCCCAACCCCCCTACAGGTTATCCCCCAGGTGTCTTGGCCCCGAGGGGAGCTGCCCAGGCCACCTTCTGCTCCTGTCTTCCACCATTGCCCCCACTGCTGCCTCTGGAACCTCGCTGGGTTCTCCAGAACAGGCCGTGCTGGTCACCCTCCCATGCTTTGCCCAGACTGGAACACCCCATCAGAAATGCCCATGTCTCCTGCTGTCTCCTAAGTGTCACCTCATTGGGAAGGTTTGTCATACTCCGCACGCTGCCTGCAACCAGCCGCCTTCCCGCCCTCCCAGCACACCCTGTGCCTGGTCCCCTGGCACTCAAAACCAGCTGCGGGGGGCAGCCATGTCAGTCACCTCCACACCAGCCCAGGCTGGCTTTTCCAGAGCGGCCTCAAGCCTGGCAGACCCTGAGAACTCCGACAGGCTCCCCAAGGTTGAGGTGGGACAGTGACAGGTAGAATTCCAGCAGGTGGCATCAATGGGCAGAAGCAACTGGGGGGGTGGCGGAGGCCCTGCGGGGCATAGGGTCTGGGGTGTGACAGCAGGCCCCGAGATCACTGGGAACTGTAGCCACCGCGAGTCTCCCCTGGGGTCCCCTGGTGGCTGTCACCCTGGTAGCGGACACTTTCCTGCTGGTCTCCAAGGCGCAGGGTCTGTCACCCCCAGGAGCCCCCTCTGGAGGGCAGGCAGTCCTCACTCTTGGAGGCTCAGGCACTGGGTCCCTTCAGTTGTCCCACAACAAGAAAGCCCACTCTCTGATTTCCTGCTTCCTGGGCCTCAGTCATGGGGCAGAAAGGCCCAGGAGAAGAGTCTGCACTGAGTTCCTGATGGCTGCGTGTGGGACCAGACACTAACGTACCGCCTGGCATGGGGTGTCTCCCCTGAGCCCACCCACTCAGCCCAGATGGCCCCTGGTCCCCACACTATGTACGAGGCCCTGAGCACAGACCAGAATGGCATCGAGCCCTCTGGGATTTGGGGTCTCCCACCACCTCATCTTTGTCAAAGGCACCTGTGCCGTGACCCAGAACATTCTGGGTGTCCCCCGAGGGCTGGGACAGCAGAGAGGGCTGCCCCCTCTTCCAGTTGAACGGGAGCCCCCACCCCTCCCTCTGACTTTGCGTGTCCCTGGGGAAGAGGTGTTGGCTGCTTCACCATCGTGCGTCCTGTGGCCCTTCCGGGTCACCTGCTGTCCCGTTCATGGTTCCAGCCCCAGCCAGCTTCGGTCCCCCTAAGAATGGGCCCAGGGCCATTTGGGCCCCCCCTTTTCCCTCTGCGGATGGAAACAGACTATGAGGGTCTCGGGCCCCTTCTGCCCACCTGCCGCTCCCCCTGACCTGTCCCCCTAGCACCAAGTGAGGAGGGAGCCCCAGGCGTGCTTGGCTTGCCCACCTGCCTACAGCTCAGGATTGGTCGAAGTCAGACTCACCCTCCCCTCCGACCTGGAGGCACCCCACTAGGTGGCCCAGGGGACATTGGTGACAGCCCTTGAGTTTCTAGTCTGTGCCTCTTTCCCTCCCGATGCCCGTCTCCGAGAAGGCAAAGACCCAGGCCAGCCCACACCTCCCAGCCTGTCCCAGGTGCACCCGTTCACCTCTACACCCCACTTGTGGCTCCACCCCGAGCCGGCCCGACAGCAGCGTCTGTGCTGTCACTGAGCACCCGCTGGGCTCCTGGCTTCTGCTCCATGTGCCTAGGGCAAGGACCGCGGGGCCGCGACAGCCCCCTCTCCAAGTTCAAGGCCCAGAGCCAGGTCTTAAGCTCAAGTGTAATGGAGAAGCCTGGCTCACGAGAACCCGGCCATATCCCAGTGTTCATTTCTTTTCTCTTTCATGCACATTTTCCGAAAGCAGTCTAGGGCACCGTCCTCTTCCTGTGCCTAGATGTCCTCTCCGTGTCTCTGCCCCCAGCGGAGATTCAGGGCACACCCGTCCCTGTGCCGGGACGCCTCCACCCCCAGTCAGTGCCCAGGAGCTCAGGAAACCTTGGCAGAGGAGCAGAACCCTTGAGCTGAGCCCGAGGCCAAGTTCAGCAGACTCAGAGGGAGGATGGCAGCAGCCTAGGCATGGGTGTCTGGGCAGGAGGGAGGAGAGGAGGGAGGCCTGGAGACTAGACTGTTGGTCCCCAAGACCCCAGCCCCAGCCTCCATGGGGCCTCCCTGGGGGTCTCTGTGCCCCCCCAGCGGCTGACCGAGGGCTTCCACCCCCCACAGGAGAGCTACAACGCCGAGTGTGAGTTTGTGGAGCGGATCCACGAGCTGGGCTACAACACGTATGCCTCGCGGCTGTACCCTACGGCACCAGGCGGCCCGGGGGCACCGCGCCAGCCCGGCGCTGAGAGACTGTGGTATGTGTCCGTGAACGGCAAGGGCCGGCCCCGCAGGGGCTTCAAGACGCGCCGCACCCAGAAGTCCTCCTTGTTCCTGCCCCGCGTGCTGGACCACAAGGACCATGAGATGGTGCGGCTCCTCCAGAGCGGGGCTGGGCCCCGCGGCGGGCTGCCCGGGACCCCCAGCAAGGGCACCCAGCCCCAGCGGCGGCGGCGGCAGAGGAAGAGGAGCCGGGGAGGCCGCGCCTAGGTCACCAGGTCCCGCGCAGAGAAGGCCGTCCAGGGTCCGGGCCCCAGGAGGGCTCCCAGTGTGTGGCCAGCCCAGCAGGTGCAGAGTGACCATGGGCCCGACTGGCCATCCTGGCCCAGCAGCTTTCCAGGACAGCTCCCCGCTTCCCTGCCCCTCCCCTGTTTCTGCCTGGCTGATGTTCGGAGCCCTATCCCTCCCCGATTCTCTCAGATAGAGGGTCAGATCAGAAGGGAGTCGGGGCCCAGAGGCAGGGCTGCTTTCCATCCGCACCCCTGTGGGCTTCCGTTGGCCGGGCGCCCCCTCGCCCACGGGGAAAACTGACTGGCGCGCGCGGGGTTCCAGCTGCGGGAGGAGGAGCCTCCCTGTGGGACGAGTGGGCGTTTGTGTAACCGAAACATTAAAGTATTTTATTCTACTTTGTTATTTAATAGGTTATAACACAGCCTGAGGAGACACTTGCCGTTTTTACTTGAAACATAACTTGCTTGTGATCATAGCAGTGTCCGTGCCAAATCGCGAGACTGTGTTCTGGGGAATCAAGCTAAAGATGCATTTTAACCTCCTGGTTTGGAAAGTGGCTGTTTTTTGAAACCAGTAGATGGTCTGTGTGCCTGGAGAGAAGAGGCTAGTGTGTGTGTGTTGTGTGTGTACACACATGGGGGCGGGGAGAGAGAGAGGAGGGAGGGAGGGAAAACCTGGCTTACTTTGTTGAGAACCCCAAAAACCTCCCTCCATCGTGCCGCAGCGTGTTTCCCCGTGGACGGTCGTGAGCGCCTGTGTTATATGCCAGGTGTGAAAATCCCCCCGAAGTCCCTTCCCCTTGCAGACTGCCCCCAGACTTGGGCATTCCCATCTTCGCCTAAGAAAGCGAACTTGGAGGCTTAGGGAGGAGATGTGATGTGCCCGGGTCCACAGCCAGCGGGTGGCCAAGTTCTGTCCTGGACCGGGTGCCCTTCCTGCCCCACTCCCACTACACCTGCTCTCCCGACGGTGGTGGTGGGCGGGGCCCCCTGAGTGAGAGCTACCTGGCATGGGCAGTGGCTCAGTTTTCTTGGACTTTGCAGGCACGCAGGGGAGAGATGCGGGGTTGGATGAAGCAGGTGCCACCATGGCTCCCATGTCACCAATGGCACAGATCATAACCGCCCAGCCCTCACGGCAACGCTATTTGACAGACGCTCCCTAAAGGAAAAAGGGGACCTTCTGGCGCTTGGAGTTAATATTTAAAACAGCTTGGAGAGGAGAATGTGTCTTGTGCAGCTGGTAGGCTGTGCTCAGGTCCGTCCTGACCCGCCTGCAGCCCGAGCAGCTTCACCTCGGGCCTGGGTTAGGAGGGAGTTAGGGGCTGAATTGCGTCTCCCAAAGTCCACTCAGTTAGGGAGCCTATTTGGGCCCTCAGAAGGTGGCCTTATTTGGAAATAGGGTCATGGCAGATGTACTCAAGTAGAGATGAGGTCCCACTGGGGTAGGGTGAGCCCCAACCCAATAGACTGTGTCCTTGGAAGAGGGAGAAATTTGGAGACAGGCTTGAATACGGGGAGACGCCCTATGAACTTGGAAGCAGAGATAAGGTGATAGCTGGCAAGCCAAAGAGAAGGGCAAAGTTCGCCGGTAAACCAGCGGCAGCCGGACGCTCCCTCCATCCTCTGCTTGAGGCGGCCCCAGCGTGGACGGCCAGCCTCTAGGACCCAGAGACCATCAAGCTCCCTTCCATAAGCTGCCAGGTCTGTGGGACTCGTTTTCAGCTGCCCCGTATGGAGGACAGGAGTCTTCGCGGCCTGGCAACTTGGGTAGACCCCCAAACGAGGGGGACCCTACTTCTGTCAATTGACGAGGAGGGTGTCGGCCCCCCAGCAAGGATTCAGGGGGCCCACCACGCTGCAGACACCAGGCTTTGGGGGGCCCTGGGGTGCTAAGATGGGGCCGCAGAGGGTTTCAAAGGGAGACCTGCACAAGCACCCCCCATCCCTTTCTCCTTTTCAACCCCAGACCCTCTCTCCAACCAGCTTAGTGTTTTCTCAGCAGTGAGAGTGAACCCAGAAGGGAAGGACTGAGGGTCAGTTTAAAAGCCCGTAGGTAACTGCGGTGGAATTCAGCCCCATCCTCCATTGGTAAGCCCTGCTGTGTGCCGGGACGGGGGAGCTGGCCTCGTGCCCAAGCGTGCCCTGGGTGGGGGGTGCTCACCGTGCATGACAAGGAGCAGGGTGCTGCCCACCGCACCGGCGGGAAAGCCGGGGCTCAGCAGGAGGCAGGACGTGTCTGAAGGCACGGAACTCCTGGGCGGGGGGGGGCTGCGGGCCAGCTACAGGCGCTGTCTGATGGTCTGATCCCCGGGTCTGCAGGACTCGGAGGCTGGCGGTGTTCTGCCCACAGGGACACTGAGCAGGTCCCATGTTAATTGCTCGCTTGTCTCCTTCTCTTCTTGGCAGAGGCAAGGCTCCTAGGGTGGTGGGTGTGCAGGTAGGATCCTCTGGGAAGGGAAATCGGGATGGGGTGGGGCCTCGTGAGACTGGCACCCTTTACTATTGGCCTGGACCCTCCTACGAAGGCCTGAGGTGGGCAGAGACCGGTGCCCGCAGCCCTGTTGAGATGTCATCTGAGCCAGGACAGGGCACCCCACAGGCTCCAGCGATAACGGGAGGCTTGCTGTCCTTTCTGGCCTCTGCTGTCACCCCTACCGGCCTGGCCAGGGGGGCATGGGAGGGGAGGAAGCAAGATACGGGCACTGGAGCAGGGTCTTTGCTTTCGAGGCTCTGGGACTTCGGGTCAAGAGCGTGCGGGAATGGCGATGTGAGTGGGGCAGCGGCTGCGGGAAGCAGGATAGCAGGTGCTCAGAAAGTCACAGGCAGAATAAGCGAGTGGCCTAGCAAGCCCGCTTTGGGGG
>PITA01028299.1:0-19601 GCA_004023965.1 Spilogale gracilis
CTATAGTAAATGGAATCGATTCTCTGATTTCCCTTTCTATTTTTTCGTTGTTGGTGTATAAGAATGCAACTGATTTCTGCGCGTTGATTTTGTATCCTGCCACATTACCAAATTGTTGTATGAGATCCAGTAGTTTGGGGGTAGAGTCTTTTGGGTTTTCCACATATAGTATCATGTCATCTTTTTGTCGATGTTCTTTTTCTCTCGTGGCGGTCCAGAAGTGGGAAATATCACATTTCAGGCTGGTTTCATGGGTGTTCACGGTGGTCTTATAGTGGTTTTTTTGTTGGAATTCAGCTCTCTTCAGGGAACTCCCTGAAATGCGGTCACCTGGCCTTCCGCCATCTTGACCCCTCCTAAAATTCTCTCTTAAATGCTTGCGGGGTATACTACTTTTAGAAATTATTTCTTTTGCTAGAATATTTTTGTTTCTTTTTACCCAGATCACCCTTCTTCATTCCCAGCCCAATCTTTAGGTAATTACTATTAGCAGCACAGAGTTAATTCTTTCACATCTTTCATTATAGATTCTGTTTGTAAATATAAAATGGCAATTTATAGGAATGGCAATTTATAGAGAAAAATGATTGGAAAAATAATGAATATTTAAAATGATTTAGTTTTTCTTGCCACTTTTTCTATTTTAAAAGCAATCATAAATAAAAATTAGAAAAAGGACACTTCCACAATGGCACACTCTAAAACAATTATGCTAATATTCTAGAAAATTTATTTCTTGAATTACTTCTCTTCATAGATTTAGGTTGTTTTCTGTGGTTGATATATCTATAGCTACCTATTTATCTTCTATCTATCTATCTAGTTTTATTATATAGTTTTAAAGCCTTATTAAATTTACCTGTAGCTTTCAATAAAATTAAGAATTAGTTTTATTTTTTTTATTTTTTAAATATGTATTTATTTTTTTGACAGAGAGAAAAACAGCTAGAGAGAGAACACAAACAGGGGGTGTGAGAGAGGGAGAAGCAAGTTTCCCACTGAGCAGGGAACCTGATGTGGGTCTTGATACTGGGACTCTGGGGATCATGACCTGAGCCAAAGGCAGATGCTTACTGATGGAGCCACCCAGGTGCCCCAAGAATTATTATTATTATTATTTTTTAAGATTTTATTTATTTATTTGACAGAGAGAGAATCACAAGTAGGCAGAGAGGCAGGCAGAGAGAGAGGAGGAAGCAGGCTCCCTGCCGAGGAGAGAGCCCGATGTGGGCCTCGATCCCAGGACCCTAAGATCATGACCTGAGCTGAAGGCAGAAGCTTTAACACACTAAGCCACCCAGGCACCCAAGAATTAGTTTTAAAGACACCTGTAAATATCTGCCTAATATTCTACTGAATAGATGCATTATGACATGGCAAGATATGAGTCCACTTAGCACCAGTATCCATGTGCTTCTCTTCAATCCCAGGTATCCTTGCACTTAAATCTGCTATATTCTAGTCAACAGAACATAGGCGAGAGTAATGTTGGTCACCACCAAGCCTGTCCCTAACCACTTCCATGTAATTCCCTGTGTGCTCTCTTCCTTATTCCCTCAGCTGGATACAAAGACCAAGTTGAAGACCCAGGAATCATAGAAGATAAAAAGAATCTGCACTGTTGAATCCCTACACAAAAGGTCACTTACCCAGTACCTGATGGGATGGTGACATGAACAAGAATTAGAACTTTATTGTATCATCTCATGCTGGCGGTTGTTTCTTACATCATCAAGCCTACCCTAATTAATGCATAGCTTACCTTAAAACTTTATCTTCTAGACATATTGGCTATATGCTGTCATGGAGGTGTATTGCTCAGATCTTCTCCAAAAAGAACTGCAGCAGTTAGTATAGTTAACTGACAGCCCCAGCTACTGTCCCTTTGGCTCCGCCATGGAGTTCACACCAAGGCCAGAGCTCTTCCCAACCAATGACAGAGCACAGAGTGGCCACTAGAGCCAGGATATTCCTACTCAAAACAGGAATCCTACAGCCTTTCTCCAAGGACCCCCATCTTTATAGCCAGGATTTTCTAAGAACTACACTCCAGTCTGAGGCATATCCTATCTAATCCCTTGTTTCTCCTCTCCTTTCACAAGTGACAGAACTACAGCTCAGTCTGAGGGCTCTTCCACCTCCTGTTCCCCTTTCTTTATCTTTCAGAGGAGTTTCATCCAATAAACTTCTTACATGTATAATCTCATCTTCACATCTTGTCCAGTAGGATCCAAACTAAAATAGGTCATCACAAAAAGTTTCACCACTATATGTAAAATTGTGATGAAAAGAGTTATACATGTTTTCTTGAATTTCAGATAAAATTCTTAAAAGAGATTCTTCAGTAGGTAATCATTTCTTAAAATTCTTGGCACATATTGCCAAATAGTGTCTGAAATTGTTATAATTTGCTACAAAGAACAAAAATACTTGCATTATCACATCCTCAACAGAATAAAATATTGCAGTTTTTTGAAAAAAAAATCTTTTTGATAATTAAGAGCAAAAAACATCATTCATAGTTGTTTTATTATGTACTTTTTTTCAAACCCAGGGAGCTTGAACATAATTTTAGATATTTATGTATTAATTATATTTCTTCTTTTATGAGAATTCCATTTGTATCTTTTGTTCATTTTTACCTCTTATAGATTTAATAACTTTTAGTAGTTGTAACATTTATTTTTACTCACTGAAATTCCTAGTCCTACTTTAATTTCCTTCAGAAAAAAAATTAAAACTAATTTTAACCAAAGATATAATAATGAAGCAGAAAATGTTTCTTTGTAAGTACATCAATGTTATATGTGGCTAATGATAAAATATCAGCTGTTTTTAAATAACACCCTTTATATAAGTTCTTCTTTTACCAGAATGGCAACATCTACTTTTTGGCAATTTTTTTTTTTTAAAGATTTTATTTATTTGACAGAGAGAAACACAGCCAGAGAGGGAACACAAGCAGGGGGAGTGAGAGAGGGAGAAGCAGGCTTTCCACCAAGCAGGGAGCCCGATGTGGGACTCGATCCCGGGTCTCTGGGATCATGACCTGAGCTGAAGGCAGTCGCTTAACCAACTGAGCCACCCAGGCGTCCCCAGAATCTGTATTTTAACAAGATCTCTGTATGGTTTAGATGCACTCTAAATTTTGAGAAATACTAGCATTTGATTCTATCCTATTAAAACTTTACAGTTTATCCATTCTCTGCTAATGGATATTTAGGCTATTCCTGATTTTTTAATAGCTGATTTGACATTTTGCTTGTTTTACATTTTTAAGAAAACTTTCCCAACCACAAAACAATAAATGTTTCATGAGTGGTCTCCATTTAGGCATGTAAATGACTTACTGAAGGAGGGATTTTTATCCCAGAATAAAATGGATTAGTAACATGTATAAAATCCTGCAACTATTGACCAACATCAACACAATGTTCAATATCATAATATTTTACGGTTTCATCACCCTCACATCCGTTAGATTAGAAACTAAGCCTGCAAAGATAAAATGAAATATCTACTTAGTCTACAGTATCAAATGTGAGGATGGTCCCTGACAAGTCCTACAAAACCCCCTCAAAGGTCTGTGACTCTAGCACCCTCAGCACTAAGCTTCACCAGGGATGAATTTACTAAGTCTAGTGGCCATCCCTTACACCCACAGGCAGACATACCCATCAAGGTCCTGTCACTTCCAGGGTGCTATCTCAGCACTCCTTCATTGGGTCACCTGCAACCCTTATGTTTTCCTTCTCAGTGTCTGAAGCTTCAAACTCCTGGGCAGAGCAATTCCCCATGGAGAGTACAAAGTACCACCAGAGTTATCTCTTGCTCTCTGGGTCAATTCTGGTATGCCTAAACTCTGTTTTTCATGGAAGTCTGTTAATTCTCCTTTGAAGACAAAGAGAGCTCAGACCTTGGGAAGAATCCCAACTTAAGTTCTCTTGTTTCTTTAGAGAGAACATAAAAATAGAAAAATAATGCAAGATGCCAATTCATTTATCCTAACTTACTCTATTTTAAGCTTACCATTTGCTATAGTTGAAGGATCTGATTCAGGGTAAACCAACCAAATTCTCTTCAGGACGGACTGCCCTTAGCACTGAGTCACTCCAGTTTGTTTTAAACCCGTCTTCTCCATATCAGTACCTTCCCTTTTATAAATTAGGAATTCAGCTGAAAAGAGTTTAAATGGATTAACCAATGTACCCAACTTGCTTTGGAAAAGATGGAGCCAGAGTTCTTCTGGAAAATATCACTTTAGCCATGGTCTCACTGGTTTGATGCAGCTTAAAGTCCAAAAGGATTCCTTCCTGGGACTATATGGGAGTTCATTCAAAATGCTGCCTCAGCAATTAGGTTGCCTATTACCAATGAATTACAAAGCAAATTTTAAAAAATAGAACACTTGATGGCTAGGCAAAGTAGAAATGGATCAGAGAAATTGTTAAGATTGACGCTATGTGAAGGCAAAATCCAGTAAGTCAACAATAATTAAACACTTGCTAAAGTGGACAAGCTGGTTGATGGCAGAGCTGACAAAATCCTGAGTCTGGCTGCCCAGGCAACTCAATTCACTAACGGTGTTCACTTGCCTCCTAGGCGCCAAGTGCGTCATACTTTATCTCACTCACCCCATAAAATCATCCTGTAGGATCATGTGGCAACCATCACATTACATATAAGGAAGATAAACCTTGCATTTCAAAAGGACTATATACTTGATACGCAACATAACTGGATTCGCTTGAGGGGGGATTTCTGTTTGTAGGTCCGGCTCTCTTTGTTGTGTACCTCACTAAATAATCAATAATAATACCAGCCAGTTATCAGCCCAAAGTAGTCAAATTAATAGTAACCACCCATCTTTTGGTCCTTTTCTGCTCCTTTTGACTCAATCTACCTGAAAAGCAGCTGGAGACATGATCTGGAAAATATCTGTTCCTATCCAGACATAAATTCTGAAGTATTTCTTCTGGTCAGAAAGGCACCACTTTTCTCATCAGATATTCACAGAACACTTTCATCTCTGGCCACAGCCGGGACAATAGAGAACTCAAGATTGCAGACTTGCACTCTGTTCTATTGTGTTATGAAAAAGAATTTCTCTGTCTCTCTCTCTTCTCAATCTCTCTTCATTCTTTTATAGAAATATCTCAAAAAGGCTATTAATATTCTCTACACAGGCCTTGTAGTGAAATTGCTAGCCATCTTTACTGGGATCTTTGTCCCTGCTTCCAGTCACCACAGTACTTGGGCACAAGTCAAATGAGGGCTCAGACACATCTAAGGGACTAGTTGTCATTCAAACTCGTTTCACCTATATTCTCACCCACATGATGAGCAGGTGATAATCATCAGTCAGGCTTGTTGAACCTGAATTCTTCTTTTATCAAGGATCCCCATATAAAGAGGCTTCTGGACATCCCACCCCACCAGTGATTGACATGAATGTCTCAGTCTCATCTGAAGCTGGCCCCAAGACAGCCTCACGAGGATAATAAAGAGAGACACTTATTTATTGGGTTCCTGCCTTGAGTAAGCCCTGGGTCAAGTATTGTATTTATATTAGTTATTCTTTTCATAAACTTTCAGGTAAGTGTTATTTGTCTTCAATTTTTTATAAGGAAACTGAGACTCAGAAATTTTTAGCTGCCTGAGACTATACAGGAATTCCTGTAAATTCTTATTATTTTACCTCAAGCCCTCTGTCTCTGAAACCCACTCTATGAGTCTGATCTCCCCAAAATTCTTAGGTTAAAGCTCTAATCCTCAATGTGACTTAATCTAGAGAAAGAGTCTTTAGGAATTAGTTGAGGTTAAATGAGGTCATAAGGGTGGGACCCTAATCGAACAAGACTACTGACCTTATGAGAAAAAGAAGAGATTTTTCTCTCTTATCTTTTCTCTCTATCTCTCTCCCTCTTTGCTTCCCCTCCTCTCTGTCATGTGAGGACACAGCAAGAGAAGGAGACCATAGGCAAGCCACGAATAAAGGTCTCACCAGGAACCAAATCAACCCAGACCTTGATCTTTGACTTTCCAGCTTTCAGAAATGTGAAAAATAAATGCCTGTTATTAAGCAACAGGTCCGTGAAATTTTGTCAGAGCAGCCTGAGATGAGTAAGACACTCCTTCTCTTGCCTCTATGTCTATGCCTGTATCATGTGTGCATGTGTGTCTCTCTCAAGTAGCTTCCAGACCATTCTATTCCCCCCACAATACTGGTTGACCCTTACATGCCCCGTGCTGTGTGTGGGAAATATAATGATGAGAAAAAAACAGCCATGACCCCCACCATCATGGAGCACACAGTCCAGTGGAAAAAGTAAACAGGAATCAAATCATCATACACATACATAACCATATGATTACTAATATCAGGCTCCCTGGCCCCCAAGTCCACCAGACATATCTATATGAGTTTAAAGGTAATTTGTAAATGCAAGAGTTATTTTTCCTATAGAGACTTCTTATTCCCTAGGTTGCTTAATAGATACATAATGGTTTCATTAAAAAGGGGCATGATTCACCCAATCCTACCACTCAGATTCATCCAAGTCTCAGGGTAAATCTGGACCCTGTGATGTAGCAATTAGTCTCAAAATGAAAATTACTCTTGGAGAGGTATTATATGACTGTACAGGCACACTGACGTATAAAATCCAAAAGCAGACATTCTTGAGAGAAATTTTGCCAACAGAATATGTGCAACTATTTCCTACGGTATCATTTTGCCTCAGGCCTGTCCTGAAGGAGAACTGTGACTTCAGAAACTCAATATGAGTTTAAATTCTTACACGGTAATTGTATTGCCATTTTATAAGTCTTGTGTACATTTCAGATAGTTTCAACTGCCTTGGGAAAAAATATTAAAAATGAAGTTTGGAACATTCTTTTTGAAGGAAAACATTCATGCTATTAGACTGTTCGGGGAAAGGTTACTTATGGCAGAATGATTAGGAGAATTTTAAGATAATTGCAGCTCAGTGCTCCAGTTTAGAACTTGAGATTCGAGTCTGAAAGGACAGGGTTGGCAGAAACTTTATGACATCTTAAATAAATTATAAGAGAGCACTTTCACCATATTGAAAAGAGCATTTTTTTTTTCCAGAACCAGAGAAAGTATCTCTCAAGAGTATGTTAGGCCATTAAGTACTAGAGGGTGGGGGAGTAACCTCATTTTCAAGATACCTGCAATGGTGTGAAGTGGCTGCTGGCTTAGGTCCTCAGGATCTTTAAGGAAAAGAAATAGAAAATTTGACTGGGTAGGTCATGGAGCCTTGGCTGAGGCCAGCATCACATGTAATAAAAGGCCTATGGAGGGGTCAGGGTGATCCTTTTCTTCTGTGGACTATAACTCTATTTCCATTAGAAGGCTGGAGAGGAAGTTGGAAAGAACACAAAGCTATCTTTTTCTGACTTGTGATAGCAAGACACCTAGAGATTTGATGGATAAAAATTTTGTGGCTTCCCTGCCCTTGGAATAGAAACGATGTCATGCCAGAGAAGGTACTTACTCTTACAGTGGGTCACTTTATACTGGACAGTTCTTGAATACAAAGACCCATGTTTAATAGCCCATCAGTCAATAGGCTTCAGTAGGGAATAAGGATGCTGCCAGTGGGCAGAGAACTCATTAAAATAGCTTAACCTATACAACCAATTATGTGCCTCTCCTACTCAAACTCCTTCAATGGCCTCCTCATGCCCATGCAATAAAACCTAAACTCCTCAGCATAACATATTTCTATCTAAATAGGCTTTTTAGGGCGCCTGGGTGGCTCAGTGGGCTAAAGCCTCTGCCTTTAGCTCAGGTCATGATCTCAGGGTCCTGGGATCGAGGCCCTGCATCGGGCTCTCTGCTCAGCAGGGAGCCTGCTTCCTTCTCTGCTCTCCTTGCCTGCCTCTCTGCCTACTTGTGATCTCTGTCAAATAAATAAATAAAATCTTTTTTAAAAAATAGGCTTTTTAAAAAAAGATCTTATTTATTTATTTGACAGAGAGAGACACAGTGAGAGAGGGGACACAAGCAGGGGAGGCAGGAGAGGGAGAAACCGGCTTCCTGCCAGGTAGGGAGCCCAATGTGGGGCTCGATCCCAGGATGCTGAGATCATAACCTGAGCCAAAGGCAGATGCTCAATGACTGAGCCACCCAGGTGCCCCCATTTAAGTAGACTTTTATCTGCCTCTGCTTCTTCCTATATGTGGTGATCAAGGATGCCCTTATACTCTTCAACATACTGTCTTGCCTCTGGGTTTTTGTTCTCACATTTGCTCCCTCCCACCCTCCTCTCAACTTCTGAGTGTTTATTGATCTTTCAGGTACTGACTCCAGTGTAATGCAGTCTTCCTTGTCTGAGGGTATTCTTGCTCTACGAGGCAGAGCAACTCTAGAGCCCCCTCCCTGCCTCCATTACAGCCCTTCTAGGTCTTTGTGTGGTCATCCTTAGCCTCGTCACAAGACTGTGAGGTCACTGACAACATGACCCAGGCTGTAGTCTTCTTTCTGACTAGTTGGGTGACCGTGGGCAAACTACTCACCCCCTTTTATCTTAGTTTCCCTACAGGAAGGTGAATATTTATGCCCTGTTTTTTTTGTACTTTAAAAAATGAAGGTAATTGTCCAGCTTGGTGAAGCCAAGTGTAAAAAAGCTGTATGTAAAATTCACAACAGAGAAAGTAGAACTGAGAAGTTAGAACTCAAAACTAAAGTGAACCAAGAAAACTAAGCCTCTGAGATCGCTGGAGATATTGGGAAGGACCACAGGTTTGGGGTTCAAGGAAATCTGCTTAAATTTTGACGAGTAAAGTTTTCCCAAGAGACTGAAAGATTTAAGGTTATCTATCCAAAAAAAAAAAAAAAAGCTATAAACATCTTTGTTTCCCAGTACTATACTATTGGTTATGTCCTGATGGTTTCTATCTTCATGTTTTGCCCAAGGAGTTAGCTCTAATTTCTCTCATGCCCCGTGTCAGATTATGTTCCACACAGAAAAGACGCTGGTAGGACTTTCACAAAGGTCCTCTGAGCACTGGGTAAATGCACATGACTCAGCACTAATTTATTCAGACAGCAGTCTCTTCACAGTGTACCACAAGACTGCAGCCTAGAAATATCCCAGACTAGAATCCGTGAATCCCAGCCTCACCAGCCCATGTAACATCTCTAAATCTCAATCTAGCATGATCTTTATATGAGAAGTGTATATCCTATTCTGAGATGGTTGCACTGGTGTTTCTAAATGCATGAGATTGCTTCTACTTTAGCACTCCTAGTGCCTTAAGAAGGATTATTGTCACTTTCATCGTATAGTGTCTGAAACATCTTTAGGTTAGTCATCCAGTCAAAACACTAATCCTTGATATCTCTGGATGAGGATGCTAATATGACTATTCCTCCAGTCTCATAAAAATAACATCATAATTGAAGAAGAGCTCATTGTCACCTTCATATTGGCCCTCCATGACCTAAAGTATAAACCTTCTTAACCTCCACAGAAATGCAAACAATTTTGGAGTGGAATATAGGGAAAAAAAAAGGTTTTCCCCAGATTTTTTTTTTTTAAATAAGTAATGATTCTTGACATTTTCTTGGTCATCTTAGAAATTTGGTGCTTTCTCCAAGTTTGAAGGTCAGTATCCTTTCCCAACCATGAGGCATTGCTTCTTGCTAATATTTCCAACAAATAATATCTGAAAGTATCATGTACATATGGTTAACATCATTTTGTTAGAAATAGAAAAGATGGTTTTACAGGTGGATATTCACACTCAATGCTTATGATGGCATGAATCTTGAAGCATGAGGGCAGGTGAGGTCAAAGCCTATTACCTGGGAAAAGTGGCAGAGAGGTGAGAGGCTTCACAGAGGAGATTTACCTTCATGAGTCTAGCACAGTCTTGGCTTAGTATCTTTAGCTTGCTAGGTTCAAACTTTATTTTGCCAGCACACTGAAAGCACCCTTCTATCTGGCGAATGATGGGGAGGGAGGGGAATCCACATGAACTAAGCACATGTTATCATGAAATAAGATTGAGTATTGTTTCTTTCATATGTATAATAATTCCAGAGGTGAGAACTAGGGATGTTATAGTGCTTACACTACCATCATGGACCCAAACTCTATTTCTACTCAACATAATTTTTACAATTGACTTCTACCATCAAGTTTTCCTCATTGTGCAATATGGCTGCTGGAGCTCTAATAATTATGTCCATATTACAGAAAGAAATAAGGAAGAGGTAGGGAGAGAGAGAAAAAAAAAGGCATCATAGTTATTGGTTTGCTCTTTAAGGAACACTTTCAAAGAGCTACCCAATAATCATTACTTACATGTCCCAAATAATTGAAAAGGCAGCCTGGATATTTAATATTTTATTAATTCACCTGGAATAAATTTGCTGTTTTATTAGTAGGGTAGAAATGAAGAATGGAGATTATTTGGTGACTAACATCTCTTCTACAGATGTTTGAATCAGAATATTAAGTTATTGATTTATACCAAGACTTATTCCTGCATTATATTAAGGAGTAGGCAGAATGGAAATTCAAATCAAGCCACTCAATAGGACCTGGCGACAGGTATGCAGAGTTCTAGTCGCAAAGTTCTAGTTGCCAAGAACTGATCCCAATCAAAACAGGTGGTCACAAAAGAACAAGAGAGAGAAGTCAGAGCCAATAAATAAAAGAGGACAAAGTAGGAAAGGAATGTCAGTGTAACAGAATAGCAAGGAAGCAGAAACAAGAAAAGCAATCTAGATCAAAACTCAAAGAATGTATAAAAGAAGTACATTTGCAGCACTAAAAATAATTCTACTGTAATAAGGTTTCTCAATCTCAGTTTTATTGACATCTCAGACCAAATGATTCTTTGTTATCAGGATCTGTCTTGCATTGCAATATCCTTAGCCTCAACCTACTAGACACCAGTCATGACCATCCAACACCTTTCCAGATATTGCCTAATGTCTTCTGCCCTGCGGAGAACCAGAGAACCCTGCTGAGAACCATTGTGCTGGAAGCTTTCCTTCCTGTTCCAGCAGGTTTTTTTGGTTCCAACTCTGAAAATGCCTTAAAGGCATCAAGTTACTGCTTATATTTCATGGATTTTATCTCAAGAGATGTGACTCTCAAAAGCACTGATTGTGGCATCAGGGAGTTGGAAGTGACCTAAGAGAGGTGTCACTAAGGAAGGGGTCAAAAAGTAGTATGGAGGCATGCTCTGGAATTCTAGGCAGCTGTTAGAAGCAAAGAACTAGGTGGATGTGTAGCAACACGAGTGTAATTTTAAAACATGATAAGTTTTGTCAAAATTAAAGGGGAACGATGAAGTTTGAAGAAATTTATAATACAGACACACACAGACACACACCCTACAGATTTTACAAAAATACAGACTACTGAAGTACAGGTATCAATCATATTAGAAGCAATGCCTATGTAGTGGTGAGGACTGAGATGGACAATAATAGAAAATAAAATAAAATTAAGGATGAAGCCTTGTATAGTACAGTGAGTCAGTATGTAATGAACCAAAGAGTATAATTAAATTAACCCTGGGCATATGCTGTCCAATAAGAAAAAAGAAAGAAAAAAGTTACACCATATATCTTAAATTCACATTTTCAGTAGATGGTTGACATAATGTCATGCAAAGGCCCTCCTGGCACCAAGCGAGCCCATTTTTTGTATATAAGTTATACAGCATCATGCTGTTACCTCCTAATAATGATGCAGCTCCTACCCTTCCAGTTATGTAAATAATCAAGACTCATGGCAGAAAAAAAAAAAAAAGACTCATGGCAGAATGTGAGATAAACTTCTAAAATATTAACTCAGCTCCATTTTGATCATATAAATAACTAAGCCATTTTGTCACTATTCTTTATGTGGGATCTGTGTTCTTCCTCCCTGAATTGGACACAGAGCAGTGGCATATCACTCTTTACCTTATTGAGTAATTGTTACCAGGAAGCTTGTTCTCAAATAATGGGGAAAGTCTATGACTCAAACCATTGTCCATAATTAGACCCTCTAAAGTCAGTAGGTAGTTGTAGAGATGATGTTTTAGCCACAGATGACTTAGGTGATGAAGCTTCTCTTCCACTTCCCTATCCTAGAATAATGCTGTCCTGACCCTTTCTTGAGCTACTCATTGCAAATAGTCAAAGTGATTGAGCCAGGAGGCATTGTTCAATGGCTTTATCATAAACTCAATATGCAAGATAAGCAAATGAGGAAGTTCTCCAAGAATGTCACTGCTAACCGAGAGGTACAATTTTACAAGAGTGACATAAACACTCACAGCTAGCTTTTTAAAATTATATTATTTTATTTTTTCAGTGTTCCAAGATTCATTGTTTATGCCCCACACCCAGTGCTCCATGCAATACGTGCCCTTAGTACCCACCACTAGGCTCTCCCATCCACCCACCCCCTCCCCTCCAAGACCCTCAGTTTTTTTCTGAGTCCAGAGTCCCTTATGTTTCATTTCCCTCCCCAAATTACCCTACTTCCCATTTCCTTTCCTTCTCCTACTGTCCTCTATATTACTCCTTATGCACCACAAGTAAGTGAAACCATGTGATACTTGACTTTCTCTACTTGGCTTATTTCACTCAGCATAATCTCCTCCAATCCGGTCCATGTTGCTACAAAAGTTGGGTATTCATCCTTTCTGATGGGGGTGTAATATTCCATTGTATATATTTCTACCATATTTTCTTTATCCATTCATCTGTTGAGGGGCACCTTGGCTCTTTCCACAGTTTGGCGATTGTGGCCATTGCTATAATGAACATTGAAAACCTTCTTTTCACTACATCTGTGTCTTGGGGGTAAATACCCAGTAGTGTAATTGCAGGGCCATAGGGTAGCTCTGTTTTTAATTTTTTAAGGAATCTCAACACTGTTTTCCAAAGTGGCTGCACCAACTTGCATTCCTACCAACAGTGTAAGAGGGTTCCCCTTTCTCTGCAGCCTCTCCAACACTTGTTGTTTCCTCTCTTGTTAATTTTGGCCATTCTGATTGGTATAAGGTGGTATCTCAGTGTGGTTTTGATTTGAATTTCCCTGATAGCTAGTGACGCTGAACATTTTTTCATGTGTCAGTTAGTCACTTGTATATCTTCTACGGAGAAATGCCTCTTCATGTCTCCTGCCCATTTTGTGATGTGATCATTTTCTTTTTGGTTGTTGAGTTTGAGGAGTTCTTTATAGATCTTGGATATCAGCCCTTTGTCTGTAGGGTCATTTGCAAATATCCTCTCCCATTCCGTGGGTTGTTTCTTTGTTTTGTTGACTGTTTCCTTTGCTGTGCAGAGCTTTTTATTTTGATGAAGTCCCAAAAGTTCATTTTTGCTTTTGTTTCCTTTACCTTTGGAGACGTGTCTTGAAAGAAGTTGCTGTGGGCGATTTCAAAGCGGTTACTGCCTATGTTCTCTTCCAGGATTTTGATGGATTCCTGCCTCCACTGAGGTCTTTCATCCATTTCGAGTTTATCTTTGTGTGTGGTATAAGAGAATGGTCTAGTTTCATTCTTCTATATGTAGCTGTCCAAGTTTCCCAGCACCATTTATTGAAGAGACTGTCTTTTTTCCACTGGATATTTTTTCCTGCTTTGTCGAAGATGATTTGACAGTAGATTTGTGGGTCCATATCTGTACTCTCTATTCTGTTCCATTCGTCTATTTGTCTGTTTTTGTGCCAATACCATGCTGTCTTGGTGATCACAGCTTTGTAATAAAGCCTGAAATCAGGTAACATGATGCCCCCAGCTTTGTTTTTCTTCTTCAATAATTCCTGTAATTCGGGGTCTTTTTTGGTTCCATATAAATTTTAGGGTTTGTTCCAATGCTTTGAAAATGTTGGTGGAATTTTGATTGGGATGACATTGAAAGTATAGATTGCTCTGGGCAGTATAGACATTTTAACAATGATTATTCTTCTGATCCATGAGCATGGAATGCTCTTCCATCTTTTTGTGTCTTCTTCAGTTTCTTTCATGAGTTTTCTGTAGTTCCGTGAGTACAGATCCTTAACTTGTTTGGTTAGGTATATTCTTAGGTATCTTATGGTTTTTGGTGCTATAGTAAATGGAATAGATTCTCTGATTTCCCTTTCTATATTTTCATTGTTAGTGTATAAGAACACAACTGATTTCTGTGCATTGATTTTGTATCCTGCCACATTACTGAATTGTTGTATGAGTTGTAGTAGTTTGGGGGTAGAGTAGTCTTTTGGGTTTTCCACATAGAGTATCATGTCATCTTCACAGCTGGCTTTTATGGACCTGTGGCAATTTAAACCTCTGAATGGTGGCTGATTGTGACAAATATCAAGATGCAGTATTCAGGTTCCTTCAAGAAAGGACTCGCTGCTCATTTGCAAAGGCTATGATTAGTAGATAGCCTCCAGCTTAGATCTCCTAGAGGATTCCCTTTAAGAATTATCCCCAGGCACCTGGGTGGCTCAGTGGGTTAAAGTCTCTGCCTTCGGCTCAGGTCATGATCTCAGGGTCCTGGGATCGAGCCCCACATCGGGCTCTCTGCTCAGCAGGGAGCCTGCTTCCTCCTCTCTCTCTGCCTGCCTCTCTGCCTACTTGTGATCTCTCTCTCTCTCTGTCAAATAAATAAATAAAATATTGAAAAAAAAAAAAAAGAATTATCCCCAAAGTCTCTCTCACTCTAGCCCAGAAAGCATTCAGTGAGCAAGAGAGCAAGGCAGTGGTGTAAAGGTCAAGCCATTCCCTCCAATAGACAGCCTAAACTGGAAAGTACCCATTGCATTAGCTGAGTTTTCTCAGTCCTACATAGTCATCTAATCCCTCCCACCTGCCCAACCCTATTTCCTCCCTTATTATTTCAACAAGTGTTTTCCCCACCCAAAATCCTTTAAAACTTCTAACTCCATTTCAGATCTGCTTCCTGAAGAATCCTGTCACAGAAATGGCAATGGTGGTGCTGTTAATCATTGATGCATTTTCATATTCCTAGAGAACTTGGTTGGATTCAAGGAGAGATAAAGTCTTCAAAAACCCTAAAATCATATTAAAATGTGTGGGTGCATATGTGAATTTTTCTAAAAGGGTCTTAGCATTTAAAAAGGTTCTGAAAGGCATCTGTCATATAGAATGATTATCAACCTCAATAACCAAATGACCATTCTTCCCTCATGTCTAGCTGAGAACAGAAATGTCAAAATAAAGACTCTATTATTTAACTTCCCTATAATAAACAGGTGGTCATGTCACTAAATAAGAAGAAAGGATCTTCATCCTCTTTCCACCAACATGATGGCCAAAGCGTCACCAGACATCCTAGAATGTGAGGTGGAAGTCAAATGTTGACAATGACAGGAAAATATATGAGAAACCCACAGCCTTGGCAACCATGAAGGTTACATTCTCATTATAGATTGCCCAGATTTGCAGGAAATAGAAATAAACTACCACTTTGTTTAAATCATAGTTATTTGGGTTTTTCCGTCACTTCCAGCTAAATCTAATCCTAACCAACCAAAGGTCCATAAGCCCCAAAAGGCTAAAAACTACACCACTGTTCCTCAAATCATTTAATTTTTAAACCTCTTGAAGTCAAAACTATCTCTTATTCATACTGTACAACATTGTCCCTGGCATCTAGTTGAGATTCGATACATATTTTGATCTTTAAAAAAGTACGGTAAATGTCTAAGCCCCACATATTGTTGGGAGCAGCACGTTTCAGCTCGACTTTCCATTTAATTTGTTTCTAAATTCAATGAAAGCCTCTCGAGCTATAAATCCCAGGAGGTGGGCTTTTGTCATCAAACTGTTGAATATGTCCCAAGATATCTATTTTAACCTCAGAATCTGATCTGGTTCCAATATTATTTCAGGGTTGATTTAAACTGTATACAATTATCCAGCTTTTTAAAATGGAATTGCCTTTTTATAATGGAAAAGATGCTCCCTTTATTGAATCTCTGTGAAACAACTAAGTAGAGGACAAGCAGTCTGTCCCAAGACAGGGCTTTGGCTGCGAAATTACCATACATTAGTGAAGGACCCCTCTCTCTACACTGGTCAAACAACAGCAGCATAGGAATTCAAAAGAACTAAAATAAGAACATTGAAAGTTGATATTTTATGACAATCATGGCCAAGAACATTTCAAAGTTGTTGTTTTTTTAAAGTGTTGGTATTCACACATAACGTCTTTTCAATCTATTCCCCATGATCCCACTAAATACTGATTCTAGGTTACATTTGAGGTATAACATCTCCCCAGTTTTCTACTAGTAAATCCCATATATCATTAAGATGAAACAAGTTCAGTTTGAACCAAGAGTCTCTGGCTAGTTTTGTGTCTTACAGGGAAAATCTGAAATTTGAGTAAAGGCATCATTTCCCTCAAAGGCTTTGGAAATGAGTACTTTCCCTTTTATGGCACGTTGTTCCAGTCACTCCTCTGTTCTCTGGCAAGTCTAAATGACAACCTAACCACTTTTGTACTTTGTTCAAATCTTGGATAAGAAAAGTTATTCGAGGACACTGTTCTAACGCTTGACGTTCCATCGCTTTCGCCAGAATGGATTACAACCGCTGTAAGATGTAGAAAGAAAGTTACAGCGCTTGATGTTGGAACTTCCTTCCATGCCACCCCAGCCACCGCAGAAGCCTCTTGAGGCGGACCAGCTGTGTCAGCAAAGCCACACGAGTGCCCCTGAGCTGACTCTGCCCAAAGGCTATGTCAGGGCTCCCGTCCCAGAGCCTTGGCAGTCGTGTCATATTTGGCCGTGGTGATTCCTGTGCTGACACAGACTTAAAAACGTGTCCACTGTGCCAGTGGTGGTTTCTTGGAGCCTCACACGGTGCTTGTGACCAGGCTGCAGAAATTGCCAAAGGAAGCCTTGTGCTTCAGTCATGATTTGAAAAGAGAGAGAAAATGGCCCAGAACTCTAAACATGGTCCATACCCTTGGACACACAGCGTGGAGCCAGGCTGACTGGGTTTGAATCTCAGGTCTGTCATTATTCGCTGTCTGATCCACCATAAGCGATTTGCCCCTCCACACCTCACTCTCCTTATCTGTAAATTGAGAATAATAGGATCTAGCTCTTAGGCCTATTATGAAGATCAAGGAATTAAAATTTGGAAAGCCCTTAGAATAATGCCTGGCACAAGATAAGAATGACGTGTTAGTTAAATACAATTTGTGTTTAAATTTCTTCCATGAGAGGATGTATCCAAGTCCTCGTTTCTCATACAGAACTGGACCTTTCAATTCAAGTGTAGCTTCTCGCGAGATTTTAGTCTTGCTGCTATTCTCCAGGATAAAAATTCATCGTACATAAGGGAGATCCAGTTTATTGCATTTCAGCTGACTCATACAGCATGTCAGTGACAAGGCACTGGGCCCTGCGGAGCAGCATGCACTTGGCAGCTACAATGGTGGTCCTCAGGGATGCCAGAATCTTAGAGGGGGAATAAGAAACCCTGTCGTTTTAGGCAAGTCAGTTAACCTTCTTCTCTGAGCCAGGCTTCACATGTCCCAGATTATAACTAATCTCCAAGATATCTTCCAGGTTCTCAAAATCAAATAATTTAAAATAAAAGGCTGACAGCAAAGAACTAAAGGAGAAATGCCAAAGTGCCGGGTGGGCCCAAGGGAGGGAGGTTTAGCTGCTAGTATTTCTCGAGGTTCAGTTGAAATATTATGTACTCTGTGTCGCCTTGAGTTGTTGTCCCTTCTCTATGAATCCAAATCATTGTAGGCATGCAGATGAGGGTCAGGGACAGTATTCTTTAGGATAAACCAATACCATTTAAATCATGAGATATTTTGAAATTGTAACGACTGAGCTTTAAAATGTGGAGTTCATAAGTTCCTTCTGGCAGTCTAGGGGAGGGTTTTGCTCCTCACCTGAGTCAGACAGGTCTCTATCTGAAGGAATCTAAGTTGCTCTGTCTCTGGCTCCCATCAACTTCAGCAAGAGCTCTGGTGCATCAGAAACTCCCCATCTGAGGGGTCCCCATGAAGGGTCTCACACGGGCTCACCCACCACACCACTGTCCAAGCTGCTTCCCCAGGCACTGCTGTTAATCCTCAGAACCTGAGCGCTTTCTCTGGCTTTGGCAACCCCTCCCTTAGCTGGGACTGGTGCCTTCAAGGCACAACGCTCACTATGATGCCAATGACAGTTCCCCAGACACCCGAGCTGCCTGTGTCGCTTCCACACGGAGAGCTCTTCTCCCTGGAGCACCCTCAGACTGTACAACCCTGCATAGGTCCACTCCTGGGTCTACGAGGTGCCCAACTGTGTAGTCACTATTGCACAATGGAAGGAAACTGGTTCTCCCATTCATGTTAAAAACTACTGGGATGGTCCCCCAAAACAGTGTGTCTTAGGTCCAAAAATACTACAGATTTGGTAAAACAGTCTTTGGGGTGGGAAACAATGTTCTTCGTCCCAGTGACCCCAACGTGCTATTGGTGGCTAGGTGACAATCACTAACCTAGACCAGCTGGGCTGCTCCCTTCCAAGGCAAAAGGTCTGCTTTTCAGACCCTGCTGGTTTTGGCAGGCTTATTGCCTTTGGATGACATTTCTCTGGGGAGGTCCTTCCCTTTATACACAGACTCTTGTCAGGACAATTACCAGTTTTCCCACATGCCTAGAAGTTTCTGAAACTTGGCAGTGAAGGTGGGTTAAGTCCTTTCCCAGGCATATCCTCAACTGTCAAGAAAATAAGCTTCAAATAATACTGCTCAAGCTTTGATGGGGGGAAAAAACCTCCAATATAAACTAAATCTTCAGGTAAACCTCTAGAAAGGTAGCTGGCCAAAATTAGGAGGAAAGAAAAATGTAAACAAAGTGTGGCAATTTGCAAGTTATTCCTCCAAAATCCTTCTCTTCCTTCTTCCAAGTTATGAAAGCTTAACTGGGCATGAAGTCACCTGGCTAAGATGACTTTGCCCAGGGTCCCCTGCACACAGAAGTCACTATGTGGCTGAATGCTCACCCAAAGAACTTGAGTGAAAATCATTGTGTAACACTTGTGCCATTTGCTTAAAATGAAATCTGTAATGCCCTCCAATCCTTCCCACTGAGAGTAACCAAGTTTCAGTCACACAGAAGGGGACGACACCAAAGGCAAAATGAAGCAAAAGTATGGGAAAGAGGGATGGAAGGAAGGAGGGAAGGAAGGAGGGAAGGAAGGAAAGATGAAAGGAAGAAAGGCAAGTAGGAAGGAAAAGGATGGGAAAAAGGGAAGGAGGGAAGGAGAGAGGCGTAGGGGAAGGGAGGAAGGAAAGAGAGTTACTTTCTGAAGCACCAGAGTTTGTGGGCTGAGATGAACATCTACCACAATTTCTTTTTTTTTTTTTTTTTTTTTTTTTTTGGGTTGTTTTTTTTTTTTTTTTTTTTTTTTTTTTTTTTTTTTTTAAAGATTTTATTTATTTGACAGAGAGAAACACAGCCAGAGAGGGAACACAAGCAGGGGGACTGAGAGAGGGAGAAGCAGGCTTCCCGCCGAGCAGGGAGCCCGATGTGGGGCTCGATCCCGGGTCTCCGGGATCATGACCTGAGCCGAAGGCAGTCACTTAACCACTGAGCC